>CANUEX010034579.1:0-74358 GCA_948099535.1 Jatropha multifida
TCAAGGCCCTTCACCCATCAAGGTTTGGCCACTCTTGGATTAATGGGAGAGAGATGTTCCTCTTCCCATTCTAGCATTCCATCATGCTTATATTTCATGGAAAATCATATCAAAACATGCAATTAAGCAATTCCCCAACAAAATCACAAAGAACTCAAAATTTGCTTAAAACCTAAAAATTGAAAACTTTAAGAAAATGAAAGGGAAAGAGAATACTATTGCACTAACCTTGAAAACAAGCTTGAATAGGCTTAGAAAGCCTTATTCTTTAACCTTTTTCTTCCCTTTAGAGGATGGTTCTCCAACCTCTTCAAAGTAGTAAAAATCAACATTAAAATCAAGAAATGACACAAGGAGAAGATGGAGCATGATTTAAAGCATATTCTATCATATATATTCTATGAATTCATCAATTAAATCCTTAGAATCATAAATCACAACTTACTTGACCTTGTAGTAAACTCCAATTTTTTGAATTCTATCACCAAATACCACTCTTTTATGCTTAATTCTTCGAGTCTTATTACTAGACTTTGGTTTAATTCACTTAATTTTGGGTAGTTTAGTAGTAGAGAAAATGAAAGAACATGGAGGAGAATGAGGGAGAGTGTGGCATTGAAGATGGGAGAAAGAAGAAGAAGGAATAGTGTTGGATAAGTGTTATTTTGAAGTAGCAAAGTCAAACTTGGCTACTTCATTTTATGTCAAATCAATGACTAGGATTTGGTCTCTAGTATTCTCATCCAATAGCTCTAAATATTCATCAAATAATTCTCTTCCAAATATTATTTAACTCCACCAATTTATTAAATTAACTCTATCAAAATAATTCCTTAATTATTTCTTAATATACTACACTAGAAAACACTATTCATCAAATACTTAAATTCTCCAAAAATATTCATGAAAAATTTTTCACCCACTTAAATCATATAAACATACTCCAAATATATTAAATAAAATATTAAGCATCCATATAATTTTTTCAGACCAAAATATTACGAAGTCCCAGACTGGTGGTGCTATTCATAGATTAGTAAACTACTATTCACCAATAAGTTATTACTTACTTTGTCATGAAAATTAATATCTTAACTTTGATTAATTAAGATCAATCACATAAAATCTAATTAACTCTACAAATATTAATTATGTTCAATATCATTATCGGGTCCAAATAAAATATTATTTCTCTTTCAACCAATACCATTCTTGACCCGAACCGAATAATACCATTTTGAGATCCAAAATTTCAGGGGCGTTACAAGATTGCTGCTTATGAGGCTTGGTGGGTTGCTAAGCATTGTAGCCGGGAGAGGGAGCGTAGAGCGACTCTGACTCAGGAAATAGACACTAGACTCTGGGCGGTGGTTGAGACAGCCTTAGACTCTATCAGTTGAGTCGACCCTGGGTATTCTGATGACTCTAGGGAGATGACTTCGAGGCAACATAGACGCTTTGCGTAGTCCCTCAGTGCATGTCGACCTTATGTTAATAGGGTAGGACTTTTGTTTTTTAGTTTTTTACTCAGCACATATTTTTTTATGAGGACTTTGAGATAGGATACTTACCCATGATGTATAGAGGGTTTAGTTGACACACTTTTGGTTTTTGACACTGTGGATAGTGGATAAATATATGATTGACACTGATAGATAGATGATAGAGATAGTTGACTGAATGATAGGGCTTTTGTGATTGTCTTTTTACATATCTTTATGAGATTGCCGCTTTTAAGTCTTAATTGTTGCCTAAGCTACCCTTTCGGGTTTTTGACTTAGCAAGCTGCCGTAATGTTTGCCTAAGCCGCCCTTTTTAGGTTTTTAGCTTAGCAGGCTTCTGATTTTGTGTAAGTTGCCTACCCTTGTAAGTTTTCATCTTAGCTCAATTTTTTTCATTTTTGCTTTTTCTCATTGGCACAGAAAATCTGAAATTTTCAAGAGAAGAGGGGGAGAAAATGTATTTTATTATTATTGTCAACGCACCCACAGATTGAGCTACCTACGTATCCCATACTTCAGGAATATATTTTCAGGAATCAGGTCACCGTAGTTTCGCCTAATGGTGACATAAGGAGTAGTATTTCTAGAGCTAATGTTTGAATGCATTCACACAATCTATCTTTTGAGTTGATCCAAGTTGCATGGATTGGTGAACTTATTACCATTTATGTCTAGTAGGATGACACTACCTACGAAGAGGATTTTCTTTAGTATGTAGGGGATTGCCCGATTTGGCCTGAATTTACCCTGGGATCTTGCACAGGAGCTCTGATTTCCTTGAGTACAAGACAACCCTCTTTGAGTTTTTGATCCTGGATTCTCTTGTTGAAGTGCCTGGCTATTCTCTGCTGGCAGATCTTAATCTAATTAAGAGCTTCTAGCCTTTGCTCATCGATACAATGCAATTGGTTGTGATAGCTCTGAACCCATTCTGTTTAGAGTAGTTGACTTTCTCTCATGACCCTGCCTGATCTTATCTAGATTTCAATAGGAAGGACTGCTTTCATCTCGTATATGAGTGAGTAAGGTGTTGCCCTGGTTAGCATTCTGATGGAGTTTTTTATCCCCATTATGCGATGATAGCTCTTCATGCCAACTTTTGTGATTGTGAATCATCTTCTAGAGGAAGTTCTTAATGGACTTGTTTGTTGCTTCAACTGCTCCATTTTCTAGGGCCTGTATAGTGAAGAGTGATGGTGTTGGATTTTGTACTTAGTCATTAGGACGGAGACTTCTTTTTGGAAGTGAGACCTATTATCTATTATGATCTCAAAAGGGACTTCGTATCTATATATGATGTTTGTTTGGACGAATTGAACTACCTTTTTGGATTTTAGAACATGGTAAGAGGCAGCTTGTAACCACTTAATGAAGTAGTCGATGACTACCAGGGTGTACTCATGCTGATTAGAAGACCTAGGGGTGATTCTACCAATCTAGTCGATTCCCTAAGTTGCAAAGAGCCATGGTGTAGTGATAGGGTGAAGAGCCACTAGGGGAAATTTCTGGAGCTTGGCATAAATTTGGAATTTATAACACTTCTAAATGAATTTAGCACAGTTTGATCGCATGGTCAGCCAATAATAACCCGGATTGGTGATCTTACGGGCAAAGCCATCCTGTTCATGTGCGAACCTTCTTCTTCACCATGTACCCATTCAATAATCTGTTGAGCTTCTTCTTCAGATGCACTTGAGATGTGCCTGGTTCCATGTCCCTTTATATAGGATATCATCCTTGTAGAAGTAACTCTTTGATAACTCCCAAAGGGTCCTCTTATTAGACTAAGAGGCACCTTCATGGTATTCTTGTTTTTCCAATCAAGTCTAAATATCCCAATACCAAGGCTTACCATCGGCGAGTTGGAGATTGTAGCAGTAGGTTGGCTGTTAGTGGATCTAAATTTTTAGGGGCCTGATGACCATGTCAGGAGTGGCATCAACCATGGAGGCAAGTGTTGCTAGTGCATCAACAAACTGATTCTTAGTCTGAGGCAAGTAGTGGAATAATAATTCTTTAAATTGCCGAGCCAACAGATCTAAAATTCGAGATATAGGATCAAACGCTGTTCCTTAATCTTCCATTTCTTCAGTGCTTAAGAGACTATGAAGATGGAGTCTCCGTAAACCGTTAGACATCTAATCTGAATACTCAGAGCTGCTTCTAATCCGACAATACAAGCTTCATACTCCATTTTATTATTAGTGACCTGAAACAGTAACTTAATGCTATAGGGTTGTCGTTCCTCATTTGGAGTCACTATGACCATGCCAATGCCATAAACCTGACGATTAGAGGCCCATCAAAGTACATCTTCCACTGATCTGTCTGAATTTGTAGAACGTCCTTATCCGAAAACCTAATGTCTGCTACATCGGCATCACCGGGAGATGTGACTAAGTGATTTGCTATCACACTACCCTTAAGTGCTTTCTTCGTAACAAATTTTAGGTCAAATGCTGTAAAGATGGTGTCCCATTTGGCCATCTTACTATCTAGAACTGGCCTCTCTATAAGGAACTTCAAGGGACTCTAATCAATGATGACGTGGGTAGTGTAGGAGCAAAGATAATGCTGGAGCTTGATGCAAACTCATGCCAAGGCTAGGCAGAGCTGTTTGATCTTGTTGTACTTCAATTCCGTTTCCAGCATTCATTTACTCAGATAGTAGACAACATTCTCTCTATAAGAGAATCTGATGCTTCTTGCGCTAGCATATCCCCGATGGCTTTATCTGTTACTGATAAGTAGAGGAGGAGTGGATTTCCAAATATGGGAGGCTGGAAAATCGAAGGATTGGTAAATATGCTTTGATATGCTCAAAGGCTTTCTAGCACTAGTCGTCCCAAGTCTTCGGGGTGTCTTTTCTCAGCTTCTTAAAGATTAGCTCGTAGGTGTCTGTTAACTATAAGACAAATTGACTGATATAATGGAGGCAGCCTAAAAACCCACTAATCTCCTTTTTTATCTCAGGAGGTTGCATCTCGATGATGGCTTTAGATTTTGAAGGGTCAATCTCAATCCCTCTCTTGGATACCATGTAGCCTAGGAAGACACTAGATGGAGCTCCGAAGAGTCATTTGGCAGGATTGATCTTTAGATTGTATTATCAGAGTCTGGAGAAGAATTGCTCGAGGGCAATTAGGTGACTTGGCCCGTCCGTGGTGTGTACAATCATGTCATTAACATATACCTCTACATTCTTATGCATTAAGTCGTGGAAAATCATAGTGGCCATCCTTTGGTAAGTGGCACCAACATTTTTCAGACCAAATGGCATCATTCTGTAGCAGAAGGTACCCCATTCTATGATGAATGAAGTCTTCAATTTATCTAGTTGATTGACTGGTATTTGATTACATCCTGCATAGAGATATATGACTAAAATCACACTGGGCCCCGCCATTCTATCAACAAGCAGGTTGATATATGGTTGAGGGAAGTCATCCTTAGGGCAGGCCTTATTCAAATCTCGGTAGTTGATCCAAATTCTGATCTTGCCATCTTTCTTGGGAACTAGTACTATATTGGCCAACCATGTCGAATAATTGATAGCCTCAATGAAGTTTTTTTCCAATAACTGGGCTATTTCTTCTTTGGCCCTTAGAGAGATCTCCAATTTCTATCTTCAGAGTTTTTGTTTCACTGGCTTGATGTGATCATAGGTGGGGATCTTGTGAAGAGCAATGTCAGGATCTATACCGGTCATATCACTGGTGGTCTATGCAAAGAAATCTGATTATTGCTTGATGAGCTCTATCAACTCCTGTTTATAATCATATTCATGCATAATAAATGTATGCTTTGGTTCATTTCTATGCTAATGTTTATTTATTCTTTTGTTCTTTTTATTTCTTTTTCTTTTTCATTTTCTATTTTGCCAGCAATCTCATTCAGGGTGGAGAAAGGGTAATAAGAAAACTGAAACTTTTTATTATTGATAAGGGTGCCCTAATCGGCATTTACATTGAGTTCTATAAAAAGGTCTCCTATTTTGAACAAGGAGGGCAGACAAGACTCAGAGGACTCAAAAGACTCTAAACTAGATACTAAACTGGACTCTGACTCAAGTTCTGTTTTTGACTCAGGTTTAGATTCAGGCAGAAGGAAGGTGGACTGCTCTACACGCTCTTCTAGGTACCAATTTTGTAAAGGTGCTTGGATGGGTTGTATAAGGTTTGTGGGGTCTGCTTCCACTTGATTAGTAATCATGCAGAGGTCAAAAATGGATGTCTACATGTTGTCCTCCCAATTAGTCTAAACCTTGAGGAGAGGCTCACGATCTTCTACTGAGAGCCTAACATTAAAGAGAAGTTCAAAACTAGGGATTAGTTTCTTAGTTAAAGGGCAAAACCATGGCTCTTGAAAGAGATAGTAGGGTTATGATTCCCCTTCTTTGATAAAGTAACCGTTACGGGCTTTGAAGTATGGGTGCATCAGAATGTCCCTTGTTTCACCCCATACTTTTGCCTTCTACTTGGCATCTTTCGCCTACTTTCGGTCTTCATCTGTCGGTTGAGTCCAAGACCAAAAGGAGGTTCAGCGATCGGATATTTAGTAAAAGAGGTTATACCCTGCTGGTTGCAGCCTAGCCCCATTCTTAGAAAGTAACACATGGTTCTCAACATGTTAGCTACCAAAAGGTTACTGTGGGGATCAAAGTCCATTGGAAAGATCTCTTTACTCGATTCTACATCTATGAATTAGATTGAATCGAAGGAGAACACTGAAAATGGGTAGACTACTGGTTCAGGCTGAATCTCCAATAGTAGAGCCAAAGAGGGAATTTTTTATTTTTCTGCCAAGTCTCCTTTGATTATTACCACTACATTTTCATCAGGGATGTAACACCCATTGCTAAATCTCGAAGGACCCGACGACAAGCGCCACATTCGGTGCCAAGGCACTGTCTTATCTTAGTCAATAATCTTAGAATCATGTATTAGAAGTGACTAAGTTTTCATAAAGAGGCAAGTAATATTTTATTATTATTTTTTTTAAAGCTTAAACTTAAGGAAATTCCTACGAAAATTTTGCAAGAGTTTCCCCTAAAAAAAATAACTTGCCACACGAAGAAAACAGATACACTTCCAATATTAACTCCTCCAAACCCCAAAACTCCAAATCAATATAATAGGTCACGCAGCACTTCTAATTATTCAAATTAATCAACTTAGGTTCTATCATAACATGATATCATCCATTCAAAGACTTAATTGCTAATAATCATTCACTTTAAATTCTCTTAATAAGATAAAACTGCTTAATTAATTATAAATCTCATTAATTTACAAACTCAATATATACAATTCAATCTCTCACAATATTTTTATACATGCCATAATATATCCTATATATGTCCTACTAAAATAAATTTTTCTTCTTTTATGCTAAGCCTCTGATCCTCGAGTAGCACCCATTGTCCCTAACCTGCACGTGATAAAAAACGACGCGCTGAGTATATCACTCAGTGGTGCTAAATAACTTAATAGTAGAATACATAAGGGTGCCTAAGCAACAAACTTAAAATATAATTTCAAATACTTAAATCAAATACAAAATTACCGAAAATATAAAAATCAAATTAAGATATTTTGAAAATCCCAAATAAATCCATTCTTAAGAATAAATTCATAGTTTGATAAATATAAGAAAAATTCTATAAATACAAATATATTTCCATTTTCCTTTATAACAGAACATAACATAACTTATTCTTAGTTGAGGGGTCATACGTATATTGAGAGAAAATGGCCTGGAAAGCGCCCCTAATGGCCTATGAAAGCGCCACCCATAATAATAAGCGCATCCATTTATTTATAAGGTATCCAGAGCCTAGCAAATGATTATAGCTTCCATATAACAGAAAGACTTAAAAGCCAAGCATGCTCATGTACCAGAATAAATCTCATCTTATCATATTTCAACCATGCATACTTGAGCCCAAAATCATATAATTCTATCTTAAATAATCATATTTCTTATAAACCATTTCATAATAAAACATTTCACAAATTAACATATTTTCCACCGAAATTTCATAAACTTACAACTTAGGAAAATTATCAAATTTGCATACTTATGCAAAGCAAATTTTCTATTTACAAAACACATATTCAAAATCCTTAATTTGCATTAATAATTTTCTGTAGTTCTTTTTTGTTAAGATGTATTTATAAATTAGTCAAATTTTGAGGGTTTTGTGGATAAATGTACTAAATCAAGAATTTCCAGCACTTTAATAACCTTGACCTTTGTTGGGTTTCTAGGGAATAATTGGAGTTGTAGGTCTCCAAGTTGAGTGAAATTTAATTATTTAGAAAGCTAAGACAAAATTCTACAAGTTTTATGAAGGGCTCAAAACCTAATATTATCATTTTAGGGGGGTCAAAGATAAGCAATCAATTTAGACATACTAGTGGGCTGCCATGGCAGAATCAGTTTTGATAATAAAATCATAAATTGAGCTAAAACTATCTAAATTAGACATAATAAGATGTTTTTGAAAGTTAAAAAGTAGAGCTACAACTTCCATGAAGGACATAAGACATTATCTTGCCATTTTAGTGGCCAAAATGGATAATCAATTTGGATATACAAGTGAGACACCAAAATAGAACCAGTTTTGGTATTTAAATCATAAGTTGAACTACAAGTATTGGAATTGAACATAAGAGGATGTTTTGGAAAGCTAAGAAATAGAGCTACAAATTTTGTGAATAAGTTAGAAATAGATGGAAATTATGGTCGAAAAATAACTTATAGTCCCACTTAAGAACACATCTAACATCAAAATTCATCAATTCTAAACAATTCACATAGAACCCCTAACTTTTCATTTAAAAACATGAATTCTCAAAATCACATTTAAACCTAAAATTGAAAACTTAAGAAATAAAAGGAGAAGGAAAGTATTATTGCACTAACCTTGAAAACAAGCTTGAATAGGCTTAGAAAGCCTTATTCCTTAACCTTTTCCAACCTCTTCAAAGTAGCAAAAATAATCATTAAAATCAAGAAATGACAAATGGAGAAGTTGGAGCATGGTTTAATGTCTAATCTAACATATCTAAGCTATGAATTACTTAATTAAATCATTATAGTCAAAAATCACAACTTACTCGAACTTGTAGTAAACTCCAATTTCTTAAATTCTATCACCAAATACCTCTTTTATGCTTAATTCTTCAAGTCTTATTAGTAGACTTTGGTTTAATTTACTTAATTTTGGGTAGTTTAGTAGTAGAGAAAATGAAAGAACAAGGAGGAGAATGAGGGAGAGTGTGGCATTGGAGATGGAGAAAGAAGAAGAAGGAATAGTGTTGGATAAGAGTTGTTTTTAAGTAGCAAAGTCAAACTTGGCTACTTCATTTTATGTTAAATGGATGACTAGGATTTGGTCTCTAGTATTCTCATCCAAGGGTTCTAAATATTTATCAAATAATTATTTTCCAAATATTATTTAACTCCACCAATTTATTAAATTAAACTCCATCAAAATAATTCCTCAATTATTTCTTATATTCTACACTAGAAAACACTATTCATCAAATACTTAAATTCTCCAAAAATATTCATGAAATATTTTCCACCCACTTGAATCATATAAACATTCTCCAAATATATTAAATAAAATATTAAGCATCCATAGTAATTTTTCTGGACCAAAATATCACAAAGTCCCGGACTAGTAGTACAAAATATCATAGACCGATAAACTACTATTCATCAATAATTTATTACTTACTTTGTCATGAAAAATTTCTATCTTAACTTTAATTAATTAAGACCAATCACATAAAATCTAATTAACTCCACAAATATGACTTATATTCAATATCATTATCAGGTCCAAATAAAATATTATTTCTTTTTCGGTCGATACCATTCTTGACCCGAATCAAATAATACAATTTTGAGATCCAAAATTTCGGGCCGTTACAAGGGAACTTTAGTTTTAGAATGCAAGGAGGAGAATATTGCCTTATCCTTATGAATCCATGGCTTTCCCAAAAGGAGGTTGAAGCAAGCCGGGATATCCACTACCTGAAGGGGATAGTCATCAATACGAGCTCAATTATGACCTGTAGCTCGACCACACCCAATACTTCTCATCTGGTGCTGTTGTATCCCCTCACTATGTGATCGGAAGGCATAAAGTCTTCAGCAGTTAGACTGAGACAACTGGCCACTTTCAAAGGGCAGACATTCAGCATTGACCCATTGTCTACCAAAACTATAGGCACTGTCTTACCCCTGGCTTGGACTGTGACGTAAAGAGCATGATTGTGATCTCCTCCAGCAGGAATCTCACGGTCTGAAAAGTAGAGAGCCATTGTTAGAGGGTTCCTTGTGATGGAAGCCACCAAAGCTTCTAGAGTGATATCAGTAGTTGTTTGACACTGATTCATGGCTTTAACCAGAGCTTGGTAGTCTACAAAGGAAGACTAGATCAACCCCCATATAGAAATGTTGGCCTTGGTTTTCTTCAGCTACTCCAAAACCAAATTTTCAGGCTGAGGTCTGGAGATTGAATTGGGCATGTCTTTTGCCAAGGTGGCTGAATTACGTAAAGCTTCAGGAGGAGGAGATGGGTATTGTCTCTTACTTCGGGTGATAGCAATGCTTTCCTTAAGTACGTCATTTAGGTCTATGACGATGCAAAGCTTTAGGAGGAGGAGATGGGTATTGTCTCCTGCTCTGGGTGATAGTAATGATTTCCTTAAGTATGTCATTCAGGTCTATGATGAAGCATGAGTCATCTATGATGGGTTGGATTAGGAAGGCCAAGTGAGAATCTGGCTCCTAATGAATCATATGGATGTTGTTCTGGTGATGAGGGAGTGGGTTAGTCTTTATGTTCTGTTTGGGTCGAACAGAGAGTATTTGGCCGCTTTCCACTAGATCCTGGATCTTATGCCTCAGGGCCTTGCAATCATCAGTCTTGTTTCCAGGTCCTCGATGGAAAGAACAAAAGGAGTTAAAGTTGTAGTGTTTTGGATCTAGATTCGATAAGGGTCTGGGTTCTAGAGGTTGTATCAACTTATCATCCACAACCTTTTGAAACATAAATGAGAAAGGAACTCCAAGATCTATGAAGTTGCATTTGTCTGGTCGAGCAACTGGTCTTAGGGGAGGAGGAAGTTGTCTTTAGTCGGTCAAGTTGGCCACCTTGCTGCTTTTTTGAGAGATGGGAGGAACTGCAGGGTAATTGGTTTGTAGCTTCCTATATCTGGAGCAAGAATCTTGATAATCTTTAATCTGGCCTAACTAGATTAGGTCTTCGATTTTAGTTGTAGTGGCAATGAGACCTCGGAAGTCTGAAAGGTACTAGGTCCCTTAGGTGAATCTGATAAGAAGGGAGAAAGTTCTTGACTATGATGTCAATCTGTTCCTATTTAGAAGGATGGTTAAGCATCTGGGCAGCTTTACCTCTCCATCTTGTGAGAAATGAAGAGAAAGATTCCCGAGCTCCTAGCTTAGTAGTCTCTAGATCCCTTCTGGTAATGTCAACCTCCATAATATGGTGGCACTATTGGTTAAAGGCATTACAGATCTCATCCTAGGTCTTCTTCTTAGAGAGTAGCACCAGTAAGAGATTGCTGGAAAAGTTGAGCCAAGAGCTCCTTGTTCACACCAAGAAGATCAAGGGCACCCATACACATTTTTAGGTGAGTCTTGGGGCATGTGGTGCCATCAAACTTGTCCATGGCAGGCATCTTGAACTTGGCAAGTAGCCTACCATTTAGAACAAGTGGAGAGAGTGTACATCAATCAAGCCTTCATATTTCTTGATGCTCTTTAGGAACTTCTCGAAGGAGTCCATTTTCTCCATCATTTTCCTAACTTTCAGGGAGGCAGAATCAACCCCTGTCTAGCTCGAGGTGGCAGTAGCATTAGAAGTGGCCCCTACCTTAAGGACCGACCCTCGGGCAGATTGATCACTGTTGGGTGGAATGGCAGGTTGTTCATTGGATCCCCCAGTCTGGTTTGGAGGAGTATTGCCATTCTCACTGGCAATTATCAAGGTTCTTACTTCCCCCAAAATGGTCTCTTTCTAGGCAGTAATGGTGTTCTAGAGGGAAGCATTTTGCTATGTTATCATTGTCCGAAAATGGGTCTTTTATCCTCGGAGCATCTCTTCCATCAATGCTTTGAAATCATTAGGTAGAGCCATTATTGTTGTTATTCTATGATAGAAGCAAACAAAAGCAGGGCATCAGTATACATCCATTGTAGAGGTTCTATGCTCGGATCAGAGTTAGGGGGTGCTTAGGTAAGGTTTTGAGGCCTTGTAGGTGATAGGAGGAAGTAATACGCAAGCGAAGATTTAATGGCATGACTCGGGTATTGCCCTTGGTTTGGGAAATGAGGGTGCTTAAGTCTGATGTAAGGATTTCTCATAATGTGCATGCTCAGGTCAAGTTTAAGGCTTTTTAGATGAGGAGGAAGCAGTGCGTAAGCCAAGATTTAATGGCATGACTTGGGCATTGCCCCCAGTTTGGGAAATGAGGATGCTTTGGTTTTATTTAAGGCTTTCTGGTAATGTGAGGTGCTTGGGTCAAGTTTGAGGCTTTAGTAATCTGGTGTGCTTGGGTCAGATTTGAGGCCTGGTAATCTGATATGCTCAGGTCAGGTTTGATGCTTTGGGACAGGAGGAAGCAATGCCCTGGCTAAGATTTGATGGCATGACTTAGGCATTGCCCCCGGTAAGGCTTTTGATGATTTGAGGTGCTCAGGTCAGATTTGAGGCTTGTTAATCTGAGGTGCTCAAGTTAGATTTGAGGCTTCTTGGACAGGAGAAAGCAATGGACAAGCCAAGATATGATGGCATGATTCGGGCATTGGCCTTGATAAGGATTTTGATGATTTGAGGTGCTTAGGTCAGATTTGAGTCTTGGTAATCTGAGGTGCTCAAGTCAGGTTTGAGTCTTTTTGGATAAGAGGAAGTAATACACGAGCCAAGATTTGATGGCATGACTCGAGCATTGCCCACAGTAAGGCTTTTAATGATTTGAGGTGCTTAGGTCAGATTTGAGGCTTTTTTGATATTTGAGGTGCTCAGGTTGGGTTTGAGGCTTTAGGGCGCTCAGGTCTGATTTGACACTTTTTTAGTATTTGAGGTGCTTAGTTCGGGTTTGAGGCTTTAAGATGCTTAAGTTTGATTTGAGGATTTTTCAATATTGATGTGCTCAAGTCGGGTTTGAGACTTTAGGGTGCTCAGGTTCAATTTGAGGCTTTTTTTGGTATTTGAGGTGCTCAGGTCGAGTTTGAGGCTTTTGGATAGGAGGAAGCAATGCATAAGCCAAGATTTGATGGCATGACTCAGACACTGCCCCCAGTAAGGCTTTTAATGATTTGAGGTGCTCAGATCAGATTTGAGGCTTGGTAATCTGAGGTGCTCAGGTTGGATTTTAGGCTTTAGGTTGCTCAGGTCTGATTTAAGGCTTTAGGGTGCTCAGGTCTGATTTAAGGCTTTTTTAGTATTAGAGGTGCTCAGGTCGAGTTTGAGGCTTGAGGGTGCTTAGGTCAGATATGAGGCTTTTTTGGTATTTGAAGTGCTTAGGTTGAGTTTTGAGACTTTTGGATAGGATGAAGCAATGCACGAGCCAAGATTTGATGGCATAAGTCGAGCATTGTCGTCGATCCAAGATTTGATGGCATAAGTCGAGCATTGTCGTCGATTTGGGAAATGAAAGTGCTTAGGTCTGATCTAAGGCTTTTTGGTAAATTGAGGTGCTCAAGTCTGTTTCGAGGCTTTTGGTGAGAGGTTGAATATATTTACTCTGTTAGCGATTGGTATTTAGGTTTACCACTGAACTGGTGTTTGGTTACCACTGGATGGTGTATGGGTTACCACTAGATTGGTGTTTGGGTTACCACTGGGTGGTGTTTGGTTACCACTGGTTGGTGTTTCATTGACCACTTGTTGATGTTAGACTCTTGGTCCATAACATGTAATGTGTGAGTACACGAATGTTGTACCAAAATAGTTTCATAATGTAGGGTGCATATAATCCTAGGGATCGGATCTAGGGTCATTACATGCTTTTGGTGGATTGGTTTTGAGGGTTTCATCCGCTAGAGTTGGTATATACCTCGTCATTTGATCATGTCGTATCAAATGGAACGATTGGTATGCCAAACCCTTTACCCTATCATAAGGAACAGAGGTGCACTAGATGAGTGAACAGCTTTCTTGACCCAGGACAGCTCTAAAGAAGATTGCCCCAAAGTGATAATTGCAACTCGGTTTACTTAATTATAATGATGGGAAAAGATCCCAAATGATGCATTTGTATGTATGCAAGGTGAATTTCAATTTATACCTAAACTGGAGATTCGAAACCTACTGAGTAGTCCTCTTACTATATTATTTAGTTTGAAAAATGTTTAAGGTCCCTTGCAGAGTCGCCAGCCTGTGAGACCCCTCTTGAGCGCCGTGGGAAAGACCCACGGAGCGGAGTATGACCAGATGATCCTATTGATCAGTTCATTTTGACCATGATTTTAGCACCAAGCTCTAAGAAATTTCGCTACGGTTTGAAAGGCGTGAGAATCAGCTCGATTAGATGCCGTTTGAGCCATGAATGGGTTCTCAAAAGTTCGAAAACCCAGAAACCAAAGGGGAGGGATATCCTGGTAATTTATTAGGATCAGCACCGGCTAGCCCCAGCGACAGCAATGTCGTTCAGGTTGCCCCCGGGACCCTTCATTGGTACCAGAAAGTAGATCTCTAATGTCGTATTTGGGGTGACTGGCACCTACCAGGCCGGCTTAGCCACCCCATTTACCTATAAAAGGCACACTCCCCTCCTCATTTAAGCACCTCTTATTGCTTGATCGAGCACTTTTCAAGCATCAACAACTCTCATACTCTCTTTTGCAATTCTACAACCATAAAGTCCAACTTTTCTCATCTTCTATAGTTGAGTTCAAAGCCCAACTTGGCTCTCAATAGTCGATCCTTTCAACTTTCACTCACACTTTGACCTTCCTTAAGCCAAAGCTACTAATTAGGTGATTCATTATTAATCAAATTTGGCGATTGATTAATAATTCGTCATTTAACAATATTATATAATAGTATAATACGAGTCCTCGTGCGCTACCTTAGCTTATATTTGAAGGAAGACTTGACGTCCTTGGTCAATAACTCATCATGGAGCTCTGATCAGGATGTGTCACAAGCACGAGGGTAGAATCACTCAAACTTAGACTTTGTCAATTAAGCTCGATCTGTCCAACAAATTATCAACTGTTAAGCCCGGTCTGTCTGGCACTATACATGGTTTAAGCCTAGTCCGTACAAAAAACAAAGCCCGATCAATCCAGCAAAACTTTAAAACCCGTTTTCAAAACTAAGCTCAAAATTAGCCGACATAACAGTAAGCCCACTCTAAGAGTGGCTCTTTTGAAACCCTACCATCCTAATCGATGGTAGAACTATATGTGCCCTAATCCTCAAACTAATGAGTTACGAAGGCATACCTATGGGTTTCAGCCTAGGCAATGAGAACCCGACCGAACTAAATGGTCGAGACTTAGGGAAATGTGTTACACAACCTAGAACCCCTTTGAAATACATGCCTTTACAATTGTTTACTTTTAATGAACTATATTCTAGAAATTGACATGCATTATGACTATGCTCATGCATCGATAAACTGACATTCATGCGGAAAAATGATTTTGATTTTCAATTAAACCCAAACTATTGATCCACACGCAATGAAATCGAAAACCTAGTGCCCGAACCCAATGATTTAAGGCTAGTGCATTTTATCCATTGTAGCACACTAAAGGAGTCAATCACGACGTTTTTAACTTATATTTTCCCTAAAAACAAAAATAAAGTAAGGTGGCGACTCTAACACAGTACACATAGTCAAAGCGCTCCAAAGAGCCAACTAGACATCACTTAAGTGCTAAATAGAGCCTTAAAATTGATAAATTGATAATAAGATCAATCAATCAAAACAAACTAGCCACATACAGGGCTAGATTAAAACAAATAGGAAGGCATCGCAGCGGGGTTCCGACTAGTCTCAGCGTTTCCAGTTTCTTCTGTGATAAACCGACCAATGGGACCATTTGCTCAGACACCGCCCAATGGATTTTTCCCATGGTGCTTGGGAGGGGGATCATAGGCTGACAACTCCACTGGGGACCTTAAAACACTTTTCAAACTAAAAAAATGTAGTAAGTGGACTGCTGAGTAGGTTTCAGATCTCCAATTTGGGTTAAAGATGAAGATCACCTTGCACACATACAGATGCATCATTTGTGATCTTCTCCCATCATTAGAATCAAGCAAACAAGTTGTTATTATCACTTTGGGGCAATCTTTCTTAGAGTTGTCCCGGGTCAAGAAAGGTGCTCACTCATCTAGTGCACCTCCATTCCTTATGGTAGGGTAATGGATTTGGCATACCAATCATTCCATTTGATACAACATGGTCAAATGACGAGGTATACACCAACTCTAGTGGATAGGACCCTAAAACCAATCCACCAAAAGCATGTAATGACCCTAGATGCGATCCTTAGGATTATATGCACTCTTTATCAGGAAAACATTTTGGCATAACATTCATGTACTCAGACATTAAATGTTATGGACCAAGAGTCTAACACCATCCAATGGTATCTCAAAAACCAATCTAGTGGTATCCCAACCACCAATCCAGTGGTATCTCAAACACCAATCCAGTGGTATCTCAAACACCAATTCAATGGTATCCTAAACACTAATTCAGTGGTTTCCCAAACACCAATCCATTGGTAAACCTGAACATCAATCCCTACCCAAGGAGATATATCTGACCTTATCCAGAAAACCTCAAAACTGACCTGAGCACCTCGAAGCCTTAGATCAGACCTAAATACTTCCATTCCATAAATTAGGAGCAATACCCGAGTCATGCCACCAAATCTTGGCTCGTGCATTGCTTCCTCCTATCCAAAAAGCCTCAAACCAGACCTGAGCACCTCAAATTACCAAAGCTACCAAAAGCCTCCAAACAGACCTAAGCATCTCAAAGCCTTAGATCAAACCTAAGCATTTCCATCCCTCAAACTCGGGGCAATGCCTGAGTCATGCCATCAAATCTTGGTTCATACATCACTTTCTCCTATCCAAAAAGCCTCAAACCCGACCTGAGCACCTCAAATTATAATAAAGGCTCAAAAAAGACTTGAGCACCTCAAAATAACCAAAGAAGCATTAGTTCAGACGTAAGCAATTCCATTCCCCAAACTAAGGGTAATGCCCAACTCATGCCATCAAATCTTAACTCGTGCATTGCTTCCTCCTATACAATAGCCTCAAACTAGACTTGAGCACCTCAAGCAACTGAAGCCTCAAACCAAACTTGAGTACCTCAAAATACCCAAAGAAGCCTTAGATCAAACTTTAGCACTTCCATTCGCCAAACTGGGGTTAATGCCCAAGTCATGCCATCAAATCTTAGCTCACGCATTGCTTGCTCTTATCCAAAAGGCCTCAAACTAGACCTGAGCACCTCAGGCAACTGAGCCCTCAAACCAGACTTGAGTACCTCAAAATACCCAAAGAAGCCTTAGATCAGACTTAAGCACTTCCATTCCCCAAACTGGGGTCAATGCCCGAGTCATGCCATCAAATCTTGGCTCGTGCATTACTTCCTCCTATCCAAAGAGTCTCAAACTAAACCTGAGCACCTCAGAGTACAAAAAGCCTCAAAACTGACTTGAGCATCTCAAATTATCAAATTATCCAAAATGCTTTAGATCATACCTAAGCAATTTCATTTTCCAAACTAGGGGCAATGCCTAAGTCATGCCATCAAACCTTGACTCACGCATTACTTCCTCCTATCAAACAAAGCCTTAAAATAGACCTGAGAACCTAAAAAATACTAAAAGCCTTAAATCAGACCTAAGCATCCTCATTTCCCAAACTAGGGGCAATGCCTGAGTCATACCATTAAATCTTGCCTCGTGCATTACTTCCTCCTCAAACCAAACCTGAGCATCTCAGACTACAAAAAGCCTCAAACCAGACTTGAGCATACCGGATCACCGAAGGCCTCAAAACTTACCTGAGCACCCCACATTATAAAAACCTCAAACTTTGACCTAAATACAGAACTTCTACAATGGATATGTATTGACACCCTTATTTGTTTGCTTCTACTAGAGAACAACAACAACAATGGCTCTACCGAATGATTTCAGAGCATTGATGGAAGAGATGCTCTGAGAACAAGAGACCTATTTTTTGACAATGCTAACAGAGTAGAATGCTTTCCTCCAAAATAGCATAGTTGCCCGAAGAGAGACCATTCTGGGGGAAGTCAAGACCTCGAAAACTTCCAGTCAGAATGGCAATGCTCCTCCCAACTAGACTGGGGGATCTAATGAACGACCTGCCATTCCACCCAACAGTGATCAGATTGCTAGAGGATTGATTCTTAAGATAAGGGCCACTTCCAATATTACTACCACCCTGAGCCAGACATGGGATGCTTTTGCTTCTCCAGAGGTTAGGAGGATGATGGAGAAGATGGATTCCTTTGAGAACTTTTTGAAGAGCATCAAGAAGTATGAAGACTTGATTGTTGTAGACTTTCTCCCACTCTTTTCAGAGGTCAAGCTGCCTGCCAAGTTCAAGATGCTCGCCATGGACAAGTTGCATGGCACCACGTGCCCCAAGACTCACCTAAAAAAGCATGTGGGTGCCCTCACTCCTCTTGGTATGAACAATGAGCTCCTACCTTAACTCTTTCAACAATCCCTCACTGGTGCTACTCTTCATTGGTTTATTGCCCTGGAAATGCCAAGAAGAAGGCCTAAGATGAGATTTGTAATGCCTTCAACCAGCAGTATCATTGTATTGTAGAGGTCGACATTACCAGAAGAGATTTGGAAACTACCAAGCAGGCAACCCAAGAATCCTTCTATTCCTTTCTCACATGATGAAGAGGTAAAGTTGCCCAGATGCTCAATCGTCCTTTTAAATAGGAAAAGATTGACATCATAGTCAATAATCTGCTCCCTTCTTATCAGAGTCACCTAAGGACCTAGTACCTTATAGACTTTCGAGCTCTCATTGCCATTGCAACTAAAATCGAAGACCTGATCCAGTTAGGCCAGATTAAAGAGGATCAAGCTTCTTCCTTAAGATATGAGAAGCCACAAACTAGATATCATGCAGTTCCTCCTGTCCCTCAGAAAGGCAATTAGGTGGCTAATCTGACCGACCAAAGACAACCTCCTCCTCCTCCTCCACCAAGGCCAGTTGCTCTACCACACAGATGGAACTTCTTGGATCTTGGAGTTCCTCTCTCATTTATCTTCCAAAAGGCTGTGGATGACAAGTTGATATAGCCCCTGGAGCCCAAACCTCTACCAATTCTAGTCCCAAAGCACTACAACTTGAACTCCTTCTGCTCTTTCCATCAAAGACCTGGGAACAAGACTTATGACTGCAAGACCCTGAGACATAAGATATAGGACCTAGTGGAAAGTGGCCAAATACTCCCTGTTCGACCTAGACCGAACATAAACATTAACCCACTCCCTCATCACTAAATAAACATCCACATGATCCACCAGGAGCCAAATTCTGACTTGGCCTCCCTAATACACCCAATCATGGACAACTCATGCTGCGTCATAGACCTGAATGATGTGCTTTAGGAAATCAACGTCATCACCCGGAGCGGGAGACAATACCCATCTCCTCCTCTCGAAGCTTTGCCCAATCCAATCACCTTGGCCAAAGATATGCCCAGTTCAAGTTCCGGACCTCAGCCTAAGAATTTGGTTCTGGAACAGCTAAAGAAAACCAAAGCCAACATTCCTATATGGGGATTGATTTAGTTTTCCTTTGTGCATCGCCAAGCTATGGTCGAAGCTATAAATCAGTGTCAGACAACTATGAACATCACGTTAGAAGCTTTGGTGGTGTCCATCACAAGGAACCCTCCAGCAATGACTCTCTATTTTTTAGACCATGAGATCCCTGCTGGAGGAGATCACAACCATGCTCTTTACGTTATAGTCCAAGCCAGGGCTAAGACAGTACCTATGGCTGTAGTAGACAATGGGACAGCACTGAATGTCTATCCTCTAAAGGTAGCCAACTATCTGGGTTTAACTGATGAGGATTTTATGCCTTCCGATCAGATTGTGAGGGCATATGACAACACCAGACGAAAAGTATTGGGTGTGGTCGAGTTAAAGGTCATGATCGGGCCTGCAGTTATGACTATCCCTTAAGTGGTAGATGTTCCAGCTTGCTTCAACTTTCTTTTGGGAAGGCCGTGTATTCATAAGGCTAAGATAGTAACCTCCTCTTTATATTAGAAGCTGAAATTCCCCCATGAAAATCCAATGGTAACAATCAAAGGGGACGTGGCGAGAAAATCAAAAATCCCCTCTTTGGCCCCATTGTTGGAAATTCAGCCTGAACCAACAATCTACCCATTATCAGGGTTCTCCTTTGATTTAATCAAATTCATTGAGTCAGAACCAGGTAAAGAGATCTTTCCCATGGACTTTGATCCCAACAGTAACCCCATGATATCTAACATGTTGAGAACCATGTGTTACTTTTCTGGAATGGGGCTAAGCCACAACCAGCAGGGTATGACCTCTTTTACTGAATATTCGATTGCTGAACCTCCTTTTAGTCTTGGACTCAAGCTAATAGATGAAGATTGAGAGGAGGCGGAAGGTTCCAAGAAGAAGGCAAAATTGAGAGCTGAAACAAGGGACATTCTGATGCGCCAGTACTTCAAAACCCTTAATGGTTACTTTGTCAAAGAAGGGGTGTAACACCCCTTACCCTGCCCTATAGAGCTAGACAGTTAGTGTCACATTCTGTGCTAGAGACATAGGATTACTTGTCACACTTATTTGCTTATTTATATAAAGAAAATCCATTTAGACTTTAAATTTGTTTTTCTCTAATATAAGCAAATATTTAAGAACAGTTTTATTCATCAAAGGTATAAATATTATTTACATTTAATGTATTTGTGGAAGACTTAATAATTAGAAAGTTTTGTTTTAGCAATAATCTTTCCTCATAAGTTGTAAATCTTAATTATTAAAACCCCATGTAAATCATTTAGATAATTAAAAAAAAACTATGTACAAGTTTTGAAGGAAATAAATCATGAAATTCATAAAAATCTAATTTGGCATCAAACATATTATTTCTGAATAACGGGATGTAAAACTCAGATTTTTATGTATAATTTTGAATCATAATACTTAATATCCCAAATTTTTAATATGTGATATAATTGAAAACACTAATATCAAGTTCACTTTGTTTCTATTAACATCATCCAAACTAAAAATATATTTATTCAAATTAAAATCTCTTATACCACATGCCAAGGTCATAGTACTACCATGCTTAAGTCTGCTGACATATCCTTCTTCGTCTATGATGCTGATACTGGAGTTTTGAACTATGATTATTTACAATCTTCAACCTATGCGTGAAAAACTCCACATGCTGAGTATAAAATTCAGTGGTGCGTATTACATACATCAATTTAAACATAGATTTTGAAAAGATATATTTTAGAAATGACTTATAAAATTATGAAATAATTATTACTAAAAAAATAGCGATTGTATTACTCAATATAAATACGATATCATGTATTCTTTACCCTTAATTCTGTATTTTCAGTTAAACAAATTATTAATTTAAAACTAACATCTATATTACATACTATAATTATCACTTTGTTACCATATTTGCTTATTCTTATTGTTAGAAATATATAATAAATCAATATCGTGTATCATAAACTTATTAGATTAATTTTCTTATCTTAAAACCATATCTTTCTTAAGGGCTCCTATACACTTAGAAGAAAATGAAGTAGATAAGATTTCATATACTTATATATATTGGCCTTAGGTCGCCAACCATATCATAAAGGCATTCAAGCTTGCTTATACATAATGAGCATGTCTGCCCAAACATAAGGCATCTAGAGCATAGCATATGATCATAGCTCATAACATATCATAATGGCATCAAGCCGAGCATGCTCATCTTGCATAATAATCAAATCATACTACAGATTCACACTAAGTATACTAGAGCCCAAAACACATCTTTTTTTCTTTCTTAATTCATAAAACTTATTTCCTTTTATTACACTTAATAACATAATAAATTCTTGGTTTAGAATTATACTGAACCTTTATAACTCATAATTAATCATAACATATTTATCATAAAAATCATTTTCCATATTTGATACACATACTCAGATATTCATTCCTTCATTGTGTTTAATATAAGAGCTGCATATAATCTTATGGTACTTAATATTATTTACAATTTTACCTTATTGCAATAGAATTGATCTATGGCAAAAGGGGAAGGATTTCGAGCTTACCTTATTGTCCAAGCTCGCCGGCAACGCTCTCATTTGCCGAAAAACAGAATAGATGCAGCTGTCAAAGACACAACAGTGTCGCGTAGAGAGTGGCTAGCCTTGCACGAGAAGGCTTCGATGGTCTGAGCAGTGGTCATCCTCTAGAGCTTCGTCCGCTCCCTCCGCCACATCGAGCGGCGTCTGTCAGCAGCTGGGAGGAGATCGCTGCTACGATCGTGAAAGGAGAGGAAGAGAGATGCGGGTTTGAGAGAGAAAGGAGGAAAAGAGTGGTTTTATTTCGGTCTGGTTCAATTTCAAGTGTTTTAATGGGTTTTCAGTTCGATTCAACAGTTTTCCCTTGATTTTCTTGGTTTTTAATTGGATTTTTACTTTTTTTTGTCTGATTTAAGTTGATTCTACTATATTTTCTCAAGTTTTCTTCATTCATTTATTTATTTCTTTTAATTTAATTTAATAATTAAATTTCTTCAATTGTTTTCATGCCCTTATTTTAATTTAAATAAATACTACTATGCACTATAAATTTTGCATTCTAAATAAATACACTTTAGGTAATAAATGATAGAAAATAAAAATATTTATTCAAAATTCTTGTTTTGGCAAATAATTATTAGAATTGTAATAACCATTAATATTTTATTAATAAAATCAATCAAGTAGCTTTTAAGTACTAAATAAATAGAAAAACCATATTAGACTATTTTATAAATTTCTCACTTGACAATATTATCAATATTCGTTATATAAATAAAATTAATTATTGTTAAGAATTATAATCAAACAAATTGATTATTAAAATAATAAGAAATAATAAAATCACAATAAAAATCATTTTCCTGATATTTCCTCAACATCTGAAAATTGGGATGTTACAAGGGGAATTAGAATCCTACTATTTCTTTTAAAAACCATGGTATTGCCCTTTAACCAAGAAGGTAATCCCTGGTTTTGAACTTCTCTTTGATGTTAGGCTCCAGACTGATTGGGAGGACAACATGGAGACATCTCTCTTTAACCTTTGCATGATTATTGATCAAGTGGAAGCAAACCCTACAAGCCTCATACAATCCATCCAAGCACCTTTACATAATTGGTACCTAGAGGAGCGTGAAGAGCAGTCCACCTTCCTTTTGCCTGAACCTGAACTTGAGTCACATACCAAACTTGAGTCAGAGTCTAGATCTATATCTAGTTCTGAGTCTTCCGGGTCCTCTGAGTCTTCTCTATCCTCTTTGCCTGAAATAGGAGACCTTTTTATAGAACTCAATGTAAATGTCGATCAGGGCACCTTTATTAATAATAAAAAGTTTTAATTTTCTTGTTACCCTTTCTCCACCCTGAATGAGATTGCTGGCAAAATAGAAAATGAAAAAGAAAAAGAAATAAAGATAATAAAAAGAGAAATAAACATTGGTACAAAAAATGCACCAAAGCATACATTTATTGTGCATGAATGTGATTGTAAACAAGAGCTTATCAAGTAGTATTCAGATTGCTTCGCATGGACAGCCAGTGATATGACCGATGTAGATCCTGACATTGTTGTTCATAAGATCCCTACATATGATCACGTCAAGCTAGTGAAACAAAAACTTTGGAGATAGAAACCATATATCTCTCTTAAAATGAAAGAAGAAATGGCCAAGTTATTAGAGAACAACTTCATCGAGGCTATTGATTATCAGACGTGGTTGGCAAATATAGTACCAGTTCCCAAGAAAGATGGCAAGGTCAAAATTTGTGTCGACTACCGGGATCTGAATAAGGCCTGCCCTAAGGATGACTTTCCTCTACCACATATTGATTTGCTTGTTGACAAAATGGCATGGTCTAGTGTGATTTCAATCACAGACCTCTATGCAAGTTATAATCAAATATCAGTCAATCAACTAGATAAATCAAAAACTTCAATCACAATAGAATGGTGTACCTTCTGCTACAGAATGAGCCATTTGGTCTGAAAATTGCTGGTGCCACTTACTAGAGGATGGCCACCACGATCTTCCACAACTTAATCCATAAGAATGTAGAGGTGTATATTGATGGCATGGTTGTCCACACCAGGGATGGGCCAAGCCACCTAATTGCCCTCAAGCAATTCTTCTCTAGGCTCCGATAGTACAATCTGAAACTCAACCCTGCCAAATGCCTCTTCAAAGCTCCATCCAGTATGTTCCTGGGTTACATGGTATCCAAGAGAGGGATTGCGATTGACCCTTCAAAGTCCAAAGCCATCATTGAGAGGCAACCTCCTAAGACAGAAAAGGAGATCAGGGGGTTTTTAGGCTGCCCCCTATATATCAGTCGCTTTGTGTCACAATTAGCAGACACCTGCAGGCTAACCTTTAAGAAGTTGAAAAAAGACGCCGTGAAAACTTGGGATGACCAATGCCAAAAAGCCTTTGAGCAGATCAAAGCATACTTTCTCAGTTCTCTGATTCCCAACCTCCTAGACCTGGAAAGTCACTCCTCTACTTTCATTAATAGATGAAGCCATCGGGGCTATGCTAGCATAAGAAGCATCAGATATTCACAAAGAGAATGTCGTTTACTATCTGAGTAAGTGAATGCTAGAAGCAGAATTGAAGTACAACAAGATCGAATAACTCTGCGTAGCCTTGGCATGGGTTTGCATCAAACTCCAACACTATCTTTACTCTTACACTACTCACATCATTGCTGACCAAAGTCCCTTGAAATTCCTTATAGAGAGGTCAGTTTTGGACAACAACATGGCTAAGTGGGCTACCATCTTGGCAACATTTGATCTAAAATTTGTTGCGAAAAGAGCAATAAACAGCAGGGTGATAGCAGGTCACTTAGGTCCATCTCCGAGAGATACCGATGTAACAGACATCAGGGTTTTAGATGAGCACATTATTGACCATGATTTCAGCATTAGGGTCTAGGAAATTCCATCACAGTTCCAACGACATGAGAATCAGCTCAATCGGACATCATTTGTGCCTTGAATGGACACCCGAAAGCTCAAAAATCCTAAAACCAAAGGTGAACGGCATCCTAATCATTTACCAGGATCGTCGCCGCTCATCCTGGCGGCGGCGCCGATCACCCAGTGGCGACGCCGACAACCTAGTGGCGACACCAACAAGGCAGATGCTAGGACCCTCCGCGGGCTCCAGAAAGTAGAACTCTGGCACCATTTTATGGGTGGTCTATGCCAATAAGGCCAACTCAGCCACCCCCTTTGCCAATAAAAGGCACACACCCCCTCACTTTCACACACGTCTTGTTGCGTGATCGAATGCTTCTCAAGCATCAATGACTCTCACTCTCTCTTATACGATTCTACTGCCAAAGAATCCCACTTTGCTCATCTTCCATAGTTGAGTTTAAAGCCCTACTCGATTCTCAAAAATCGATCCTTTCAACTTTCACTTACACTTTTACCTTCCTTAGGCCAAAGCTACTAGTTAGGTGATTAATTATTAATCAAATCTAGCGATTGATTAATAATTCATCATTTAACAATATCATAAGACTAATATACGGGTTTTGTACCCTACCTTAGCTTATATTTGGAGGAAGACTCGACCTCCTTGATCGACAACACAGCTTGGAGCCGCGATCAGGCCGCATCATGAGGGCATAATCACTCAACTCAAGCTTTGTCAATTAAGCCTGGTCCATCCGGCACCTTATCAACTGTCAAGCCCGGTCTAGGCAACACTATGCATGCTTTAAGCCCAGTCTATCCGCATATTAAACCCGGTCTAGTCGATAAAATCAGAAATAAACCAGCTTTCAAAATTAAGTTCAGAATTAGTCGACACACTAATAAGCCCACTCTAAGAGTGACACCTTTAAAACCCTATCAACCTAATTGGTGGTAGAAATTTGTGCACCTTGATCCTCATACAAACGAGGTATGAAGACATACCTAAGGATTTCAACCTAGGTAGCGAGCCCCTGATCAAACTAACCAATAAGGACTTACGGGAATGTATTGCACGACCTAGAACTCCTCGATAATGAGGCTAGAGTCGGGCTCCCCTTTGAAATACACACCTTTATCTGCTTACTTTTAATACACTATATTCTTGATGTTGACATGCATTATGAGTATGCTCATACATCAATAAACTAACATTCATGCAAAACAATAATTTTGATTTTTACCTTGACCCCAAATTGTTTATCCATGCAAAAGAATCGAAAACCTAGTCCCCAAATCCAATGATTTGAGGCTAGTGCATTTTATCCATTTTGGCACACTAAAGGAGTCAAACACGGGGTTTTTACCTTATATTTTTCCTTAAAACAAAAACAAAGCCACACACTATCATAAGCGTTCCAAAGAGCCAACCAAACACCACTTAAACGCTAAACAAAACCTTAAAACTGGTAAAATCGATAATTAGATCAACTAAGTAGACCACTTAGCCACATACAGGGCTAAAATACTAAAACGAACCGGGAAAGGACCATAGTAGGGTTTCAACCAGTCTCAAACATTTTCCAATTTCTTCAATGAAGAATCGACCAATGGGACCGTCCGGTCGAACATTCCGCAAATCGCAGGTCCTTTCCATGGTGCTTGGGAGGGGGCTCATAGGTTGGAGACTCCACTAGGGACCTTAAAACATTTTTAAAACTAAAAAAATGTAGTAAGAGGACAGCCGAGTAGGTTTCAGATCTCTAGTTTGGGTTTAAGATGAAAATCACCTTACACACATACAAATGCATCATTTAGGATCTTTTCCCATCATCAGAATTAAGCAAACTGAGTTGCTATTATTACTTTGGGGCAATCTTCCTTAGAGTTACCCCGAGTTGATAAAGCTGTTCACTCATCCAACGCACCTCCGTTTGGCTCAAAGTTAATTTCTCCTTTTGATTTCGATGATTATTTTAAACCAAATAAATTTATATATTATTTTGTGCTAAAGATAATTATGCAGAAAATATCATTGAAGATTGTTGAAGAAATTATATTCATACATCCAAGACCTTATTTGAAGACCATGAAGATTTTTGAACAATTATTTTTTGGATAGTATAATTTTGTGTCTTAGGAAATTAATGTAGGATTGAGAGAAAATAATATTATAAGCACAAATCAATTTTTTTTCTCTCTCTTAAAAATTATTTTTAAGAATGATTTTAAAGAATTTTGCCCAATTGATTTTCTCCGCATTTTTCTATTCAAAATATTTTTGGAAGACAAAGTCTTGGTGGACATTTAATGAGTTTCTGAACAGCTATTTTGTCTCTGAACATAGCTGTCAGAATTCTGTTTTAGTTATTGTGTTTCTGGTCTTAAATGCAAAACACTTTTAATACAACAACTCTCCAAATTTTAAGCTGGCAGCTGTGCATGGTAAACTTAAGGGACAACCCTCATAAATGCTTTCCATGTGCTGTTTTGATTTAGCCAAATGTGACAGTAACATTAAATGGTCTTGTCTCCAACTTTTATTAAAGCAAACTGTCATCTCTCTATAAAATTCTTTCTGCCTCTCCAAGTTAACATTGGAGAAGAGTAGGAGCCACTGTTCAAGCTTTCAAAATCTCTCTAAGCTCTCTCTCTTCAAACCCCTTTATCTTCTTTTCATTGCTGTTCTTCAAGAGATATCATCCAAGTGAAAAGAATTTTGTTTTCAACTCTTTCTAAAGAACAGATATGCGTTTATAATTTCAAATCTGTATTTTGTTCTTCCGTGCTTATAATTGCATTTATCTCTCTGCATATAGATTTTTGTAACCTATTGTGGTTAGAGATCTTTAAAAGAAATATACTTGTGTAATAGCTTAGTTGAGAAGCTATAGTGTTTTAGGTTTTCAAGCAACCTTCTCCTTAAATGAGATTCTAAAGTCTTAATTTGAGTTTTCTGATCTCTGTAAAACAGAAAAGGATAGAGGTTAACTAGAACCTATGAAATCTAGTAGGCTAAGGTTAGATTTAGGTATTAAATCTATTTCCTTGTAATTGTTGGTTTGTCTCTTACCCTTGAAAAGAGATAACATAGTGGAGGATCTCAAGATGCGTCTTGAGGAGTGGATGTAGGCAAGTTAGTGCCGAACCATTATAAATCTTTGTGTTTATCTTCTTTCATTTTCTAAAGTTTTTGCTTGATTATTTCTGTTTATGCAAGTATTTATATTTTTTGAAATGCAAAGTTGCTTGATGTTTTGTTTCTAATCGTGAATAAGTTCTATCTCTTTAGAAAATTAGAACTCTGGATTTCTGCATCATAATCTTCTAAAGTTCTAATTTGTTGTTCTATATTCATTTCAGTTCAGAATTTGGGGTTTAATCCATTTTCTAATTTTACAAGAAGCTTTGTGAAGAAGTTCTAAACGTAAATACTTCACTTCGCAAAGTCTTTCCAAACTTGCAGTAGCTTTGTGAAGTTGTTCTAAACTTGATAACTTTACTTCATTGAGTTGTTCTAATCTTGCAAAAAGACTTGTGAATCAGTTCTAAAATCAATTACTGTATCTCACATAGTCACTCTAATCTTGTAACTGTGTTGTAAAAGTATTCTAAACTGAATATCTATTTCTTACAAATACATTCTAATTCCGCTGCAAATAGAATTCTAATCTGGTGTTTTTAAAAGTAATTTTTTTTTTTGAAAACCCAATTCATCCCCCCTCTTGGGTTGTGCCATACCTATAAACGGGACCCACACTTACTATAGGGTAATGGGTTTGGCGTACCAATCATTCCATTTGATACGACATGGTCAAATGACGAGGTATATACCAACTCTAGCAGATGGGACCCTCAACCAATCCACCAAAAGCATGCAATGACTCTAAATTCGATCCCTAGTATTATATGCACCCTTTATCATGAAACCATTTTGGCATAGCACTCACACATTACATGCTATGGACCAAGAGACCGAAAAAACAGTGACCAATCTAGTGGTATCCCTAAACACCAATCCAGTGGTAACCCAAACACTAATCTAGTGGTAAACAATCTAGTGGTAACCTAAATACCAATTCAGTGGTAACCTAAACACCATCTAGTGGTAGCATAAACACCATCCAATGGTAACTTAAACACCATCCAGTGGTAACCCAAAATCCCTACCAGAGGAAATACATCAGACTTATTACTAGAAAGCCTCAAAGCAGACATGAGCACCATAGATATCCATAGTATCAAAATAGACTTGAGCACCTCAAATTTACCAAAAGCCTCAAACCTGACCTCAGCACCTCAAAATACCAAAAAGCCTCAAAATAGACCTGAGCACCATAAATATCCAAAGCCTTAAACCTAACCTAAGCACCTCAGATTACCAAAGCCTTAAACCTAACCTGAGCATCACAGATTTACCAGCAAGCCTCAAAATAGACCTGAGCCCCTCAAAGCTTTATATCAGACCTAAGCACCTTCATTCCCCCAAATAGGAGCAATGCCCGAGTCATGCCCTCAAATCTTAGCTTGTGCATTGCTTCCAACTTCACCAAAAGCCTCAAATCAGACCTGAGCATCCCAGATTACCACATTATCAAAAGCCTTAGATCAGACCTAAGCACTTTCATTCCCCAAAATAAGCGGCAATGCCCGAGTAATGCCATCAATTCTTGGCCCATGCACTGCTTCCCACCTTACAAAAACCCTTAAACCAGACCTAAGCACCCCTGCTTCCAAAATCGAGAGCAATGCGTGAGTCATACCCTCAAATCTTGGCTCTACATTACTTCCTCTTATTCAAAGCCTCAAATCTGACCTGAGCACCTCAGATTAACCGAGTCTCAAACTTGACTTGAGCACCTCAAAATACCATAAATCCTCAAAGCAGAACTGAACACCTCAAATTACCCAAGTCTCAAACCTAACCTGAGCACCACAAATTACCAAAAGCCTTAAAACAGACTTGAGCACCTCAAACACCAAAAGCCTTAAAACAGACTTGAGCACCCCAAATTACCTTAAAGCCTTAGATTAGACCAAAGCATCCACTTTTCCCGAATTGGGGGCAATGCCTGAGTCATGCCCTTAAATCTTGGCTCGCACATTGCTTCCAACTTCACCAAAAGCCTCAAACCCTGACCTAAGTGCTGAACTTCTGCAATAGACATGTACTGATACTCTTCTTTGTTTGCTTTTACTAGAGAATGACAATGATAATGGCTATACCCCATGACTTTAGAGCACTAATGGAAGAAATGCTCCGAGAACAAGAGACCCATTTTTGGACTATGCTAACAGAGCAGAATGTTTTCCTTTAGAATACCATTACTGCCTAGAGAGAGACCATTCTAAGGAAAGTCATGACCCTAATAACTGCCAGTCAGAATGGCAATGCTCCTCCCAACTAGACCGAGGCATCTAATGACCAGCCTGCTATTCCACCCAATGGTGACTAGACTACTCGAGGGTCGATTCTTGAGATAGGGGTACATCCAATGCTACTGCCACCCTGAGCTAAACAGGGGATGATTTTGCTTCTCCAACGGTTAAGAAGATGATGGAGAAGATGGATTCCTTTTAGACGTTTCTGAAAAACATTAAGAAGTATGAAGACTTTATTGATGTGGACTCTCTACCACTCTTTTCAGAGGCCAGGTTGCCTACTAAGTTCAAGATGCCCACCATGGACAAGTTTGGTGGCACCACATGTCCCTAAACTCATCTAAAGATGTATGTAGGTTCCCTCACACCTCTTAGTGTAAACAATGAGCTCCTAGCTCAATTTTTCTAGCAATTCCTCACCAGTGCTGCTCTTCGCTGGTTTGTTGCTCTGGACAATGCTAAGAAGAAGACTTGAGATGAGATATGTAATGCCTTCAACCAGCAGTACCATTATAATGTGGAAATAAACATGTCTAGTAGAGACTTTGAGACTACCAAACAGGGAGCTCGGGAATCCTTCTCTTCCTTTCTCACAAGATGGAGAGGTAAAGTTGCTCAGATGCTTAATCGTCCCTCAAAACATGAAAATGTTGACATTATAGTCAAGAACCTACTCCCCTCTTATCAAAGTCACCTCAAGACTCAGTACCTTCTAGAATTTTGAGCTCTCATTGCCACCGCAACTAAAATTGAGGACCTGATCCAGTCGGGCGGGTCCTCTAGATACAAGAAGCCACATACCAACTATCATGCAGTTCCTCCCCATCAGAAAGGCGGTGAGGTGGGCAATCTGATCAGCTAGAGACAACAACCTCCTCCTCTACCAATCCAAGTCGCTTGACCAGATAGATGCAAGTTCACGGATCTTAGGGTTCCCTTCTCATTTATCTTCCAGAAGGCTATAGATGACAAGTTAATACAGCCTTTGGAACCTAGAGCCCTACCAAATCCAGTTCCAAAACACTATAATCTGAACTCCGACTACAAGACCCTGAGGTGGAAAGTGGCCAAATGCTCCCTGTTCAACTCAGACCGAACATAAACACTAACCCACTTCCCCAACATCAAAACAACATTCACATGATTCACCAGGAGCCAGACTCTAACTTAGCCTCCCTGATCCACCCAATCATGGACAACTCGTGCTGCGTCATAGACCTGAATGATGTACTTGAGGAAATCAATGCCATCGCCCGGAGTGAGAGACAATACCCATCTCCTTCTCTTGAAGCTCTACCCAATCCAACCACTTTGGCCAAAGACAAGCCTAGTTCAAGCTTTGGACCTTAGCTTGAGAATTTGGTTTTAGAACAGTTGAAGAAAACCAAGTGTTGACCATGATTTTAGCATTAGACTCTAGGAAATTCTACTACGGTTCCAATGGCGAAGGGCATCATGGTCATTTACTAGGATCGGCACCACCCACCCTGGCGGTGGCGATGGTAAGCCAACTGCTGGGATCCTCCACCGAGGCTGAAAAATGGATCTCCGGCACCATTCTAGGTGTGGCCGGCGCCGACCAGGCTGGCTCAGCCACCCCCTTTGCCTATAAAAGGCACACTCCCCCTCTCAATTTCACACCTCTTGTTGCTTGATCGAACACTTCTCAAGCATCAACGACTCTCATTCTCTCTCATACGGTTCTAACACCAAAGAGTCTAACTTTGCTCATCTTCCATAGTTGAGTTTAAAGCTCGAATTCACTCTCAAAAGTCAATCCTTTCCACTTTCACTTACACTTCGACCTTCTTTAGGCCAAAGCTACTAGTTAGATGATTAATTGTTAATCAAATCTAGTGATTGATTAATAATTCGCCATTTGACAATATTATATAAGGCTAATATACGAGTCCTCGTGCCCTACCTCAGCTTATATTTGGAGGAAGACTCGACCTTCTTGGTCGACAGCACATTGTGGAGCTATATTCAGGCCGCGTCACGAGGGTATAATTACTCAACTCAGACTTTCTCAATTAAGTCCCGTCCAACTGGCACCTTATCAAACTGTCAAGCCCAGCCCAGCTGGCACTATTCATGCTTTAAGCCCAGTCTATCCAGCAAACTAAACCCGGTCCAGCCGACAAAATAAAAAAAACCAATTTTCAAACACGAGGCTAGTGCTTTTATCCATTGTGGAACATATTTAAGGAGTCGAACATGGGGTTTTTACCTTATATTTTCCCCAAAAACATATTTAAGGTGGCAACTCTCACACACCACATGAAGGGCTCCAAAGAGCCAAAACTAGACATCAATTAAGCACCAAAATAGAGCCTTAAAACTGGTAAAATTGATAATAAGACCAACTAGTAGCATGCAAGGATAACCTAAAATAAGAACGAATCAAGAGAGGACCGTAGTAGGGATCCAACCAGTCTCGGACGTTTTCCAGTTTCTTCCATGATGAACCGACTAATGGACCGTCTGGTTAGACTCTATCCTTTAGATCTTTCCCACAGTGCCCAGGAGGGGGCTCATAGGCTTGCGACTCTACTGGGGACCTTAAGACATTTTTAAACTAAAAAATACTGAGTAGGTTTCAAATCTCCAATTTGGGTCAAGTTGAAAATCACCTTGCATACATACATATGCATCATTTGGGATCCTTTCCCATCATTAGAGATAAGAAATTCAAGTTGCCATTATCACTTTGGGGCAATCTTCCTTAGAGCTGTTCAGGAATGAGAAGGCTGCTCACTCATCCTGTGCACCTCTATTCCAAACAGTAGTATCCTAAACCCAATCCAGTGGTAACCCATACCCCAATCCAGTGGTAACATAAACACCAATCTAGTGGTAACCCATACACCAATCAAGTGGTACACTCAGACACCAATCCAATGGTGCACCCAAACACCAATCCAATGGTACACCCGAACACCATCCAGTGGTGACTGACACACCCATCCAGTGGCATCCCAAACACCATCCAATGGTCAATATACACACCAATCTAGTGGCAACCCATACATCAAACAGTGGTCAACCTAAACACTAATCTAGTGGTAAACCCTAAAACCAATTCAGTGGTATCCTAAACACTAACCGTTGGTAAACCAAAACACTAATCCCTGCTAGAGGAAATATATCCAACCTATTTAGAAAGCCTCAAACCTAACCCGAGCACCTCAGAATACCAAAAAGCCTTAAATCAAACTTGAGCACCATACATTACCAAAAGTCGACCTGAGACTATACGGACTTAAGCTCTTCCATTTCCCAAACTGGGGGCAATGCCTGATTCATGCCCTCAAATCTTAGCTCATGTATTATTTCCAACACTAATAAAGCCTCAAAATAGACCTAAGCATCTCAGACTACAAGAAAGCCTCAAAACAGACCTGAGCACCTCAGAATACCAAAACACCTCAAATCAGACCTGAGCACCTTACATTAGCAAAAGCCTTATACTAGACCTAAGCACTTCTATTTCCTAAACTGGGAGCAATGCTCGAGTCATGCCCTCAAATCTTGGCCCGTGCATTGCTTCCAACACTAGTAAAGCCTCAAAATAGACCTGAGCACCTTAAACTACCCAAAAGCCTTAAAACTGACCTTGACACTTCAAAATACTAAGAAACCTCAAAATAGACCTAAGCAACTTACATTACCAAAAGCCTTAGACTAGGCCTAAGCACTTCCATTTCCCAAACTAGGGGCAATGTCTGAGTCATGCCCTTAAATCTTGGCTCGTGCATTGCTTCCAACACTACTAAAGCCTCAAAATAACCCTGAGCACCACAGATGTCGAAACCTCAGTATACCATATTATCAAAAAGCCTTAAACTTGACCTGAGCACATCAAAATCACCTAAAAAACCTTAGATCAGACCAAAGCACCTTTATTCCCTAAATTGGGGGCAATGCCTGAGTCATGCCCTCAAATCTTGTCCCGTGCATTATTTCCAACTTCACCAAAAGGCTCAAGCTCGACTTGAGCACCCCAAATATTCGAAACCTCAAACCCTGACCTGAGCACTAAACATCTACAACGGATATATACTGATAACCTTCTTTGTTTGCTCCTACCAAAGAACGATAATGACAATGGCGCTACCCAATGATTTTAGAGCACTGATGGGAGAAATGCTTCACGAACAAAAGATTCATTTTTGGACTATGCTAACAGAGTAGAATGCTTCACTTCAGAATATCGTTGCTTCCTAGAGAGAGACTATTATGGGGGAAGTCAGGACCCGGATAACTACCAGTCAAAATGGCAATGCTCCTCCCAACCAGATCGGGGGATCTAACGAACAACCTACTATCCCAAGTCAATATCTATATACAATTATAATGAAAGATAATAATAATTTTTTTTATTTGTAGGTAAAAGAAATTAAATGAGAAGATGATTTGAACTAATAATGGTAATCAGTTTGGCTGTAGTAATAGTATTACTTACCTAGTGCATTAGAGAAAGAAATATATGAACATACACAGAAGCTCTTGAAACCCAAAAAAGAAATATATGGTTCCAGTTTTTTTCAATTTCATAAACATTATTTTCTTTCAAGTCAAATATACTTAGATATAAAAGAAAAAATATCAAGGAAATTAAAAATTCTTAATCAGAAGGCCATCTATTTATTGCAAGAGAGATATAAATCTCTTACTAAATTGAAATGATAATGGTTATAAATTAATTCAATAATAAAAAATAAATAATAAATAATAAATTTTATTAAGAATAAAACTCTTTTAAAAAAATTCAACATATAACAAGAAATAAATTATGTTAAAAAATTACTAATTTGAATTTCAAAATAACCCTGAAAATCCTATAATTTAATTAAATTTGATTTTGATAGATAAAAAATAAATAAAGCCTAGTCAATAAAAGAATACTACAAAGCAAATCATGTTAGGATCTAATACTGGTCAGTTAATGAGTTTATTCAAATATTTTATTTTTCTATTGTTTTAAATTGCAAATTTAAAATAAATAAATAAGTTAATTAAGTAATAAAAAAATATTACATAAAAAATTGTTATATCCTCTCCAAATAAACTCATAGTTTTTCTTACAATAATAAAAAAAGAAGAGTATATTTTTTCTTTTTTATTATAGATATATTTATTTAAAAAATAATTTTTAGAATTTATATCTAATCGAATAATAAAATATAGTTTTTCTTTTTTCTTTTTTTGTCTAAACCATAGGTATCTCGAGTCTATTAGCTAGAACTAAATCCTACTAGCATCAAATCGGGTCAAAAAGGAGTAAAGTGCTCACAGCTGTGATGCATGGACATGTGAGATGCTTGACATTTTCGTGTTTTGAAAACATTTCGAAAATGGAAACTTCCAAAAATGGCTCGGAAATGTGTGGGGTCTGTTTCCGTAAATATTGAAAATCGGACACTTGTTTTCCTCGCCAAAAACGTTTTTTGCATTAAAGAAAAAAAATGGATCTCAAATCCAAATCAAATTTGAATGATTTGCAAATTTTAGTTTGAAAAAGGACAAATAATCTTACTTTTAATTTCAATATTTAAACTTCAAATATAACAGAATTTCATTGTCTTTTTCCATTTTGATACTTGAATATTTTTTTTCTTTATTGAGTATGGAACTTATGAATTGATTTTCCTTTAAAAATTTTAAATGTACTATTTCTAAATTATTTTTAATATTTATTGCTATATTTTTTAATTTTATAAATAAAACCCTATATTTTTTATATTTATGCATTTCTCCTCGGTTCCGTTTCCTATATTTTTTGAAAATGTCATTTTCCCATATCCGTTTATGCATTTTTCCATTTTTCTGTTTCCAAGTATATGCATTATAGGCTCACAGCAAATATTTGCTCTATTCATGAGGATTGAATCATCGAACTTATCTAAGGTATATAAGAGTGTCGAACAACTCATCTAAATACTCATTAGAATAAAATGTAATTTTTGAATCGACTACTCCTGAGGAAGTTATTTTAAAATATTTTAAATTTTATCGAGGGTGATATCAAAAATCTCATTATTCCTCCTTTATTCGTATATTTATATGTAGTATAGATAGATAGACATATATTCTAAAACAAAAAATAATGGGACAAGAATTTTGAGGTGTTGAGGTTTTTCCTGATTAATTGCTTTGTCCTATATTTTGAAAAACTAATTTACTCGGCCTGAAATTTGCCTCTCTTCATGTATCCAAAAATAGCCTTTTTTTTTTTTTTTCTTCAACGTTGATTCCCATTGAACAATTGGTAAGGTAAATTTTTCTCCTTTTCTCTTTTATCGTCTTTGCATGTTGAGTATTTGTGTTTTCCATATTTGGTAGAGTGAAAATTTGTCAAAAATTTAAATACTTTATTAATTAGAAACTTGCTACTTAGATTTGCTTTATACATTATAATAAGATTAGGATTCAACTTTTGAGGCATAATAAACATGGATACTTGTATTTCACCAATTAAGGATTTTTAGGTAAATTTAATATAGTCCATAAAATCAGTTTCTGATTTTTTATTTTTTAAAATATGATTTAAATTATAGCAATTTTTTTAAATACATTACAAAATTGTAACCGTCGATTTATTGTTTTATACTAAAATTTTTAGTTTTAAAATCTTTATTTTCCATAAAAATAACAAGACTTATAAAATTGTGAAGCACTCAATTTAATGTTCTTTGTAGAGTTATTAAATTTATTTAATTTTTCATTTTCGTTATATAATCTGGTATATATGGTTGTGGGCTGGGCCCATGTTGGAAGATTAGGCACATACAACAAAGGGTAACTTGGTCTTTTTATCCCAAATTCGTTCTAGGGTTTCTGTTCCTTCTCTCGCTATCTCCCTTTATAAGCTTTACTCAAAAAGTTTCTCACTCTACGCCCTCATTTCCGTTCTTGCTGTTTTTACAGAACAAAAAGCCCTAGGGTTTTCCACAGGCACTCTCATTCTACCAAGGGCACAGTCATGGCGACAACCACAGCAGCACCAGCTCCACCACGGCAACTTTCCCAAAAGGAAGCCGACATTCAGATGATGTTGGCGGCTGAGGTCCACCTTGGCACCAAGAACTGTGATTTCCAGATGGAGCGGTACGTTTTCAAGCGCCGCAACGACGGTAAGTATATACTTTGTTATGGGTTGCAAGTGTAATTGCCTAATTTTTTTAAGGAAGCCATTTTCATTTGATCAGAAACTTAGTGTAGTATAGGAGATATTATTTTTGTAGTATAGGACTTATTTTTAATCTGTTAAAAGTTTGAACTGCAAATGGTTTGAGTAATGAAATAAATAATCTTGTTTAGGAATTTACATTATCAACCTTGGTAAAACCTGGGAGAAGCTTCAGTTGGCTGCGAGGGTTATTGTGGCTATTGAAAATCCTCAGGACATAATTGTCCAATCTGCAAGGCCATATGGGCAGAGAGCTGTCCTGAAGTTTGCTCAATATACAGGTGCTCATGCCATTGCAGGAAGGCATACTCCTGGTACATTTACTAACCAGCTGCAAACTTCTTTTAACGAGCCTCGTCTCCTTATCCTTACTGACCCTAGGACTGATCACCAGGTGAATTTTGTTGTTTACTTTATGTTGATTTTTTCGCATTTGTCTGTGGTTCGTTCGTGTCTTAATGTGAATGAACAATCTTGCAGCCAATTAAGGAAGCAGCCCTTGGTAACATCCCAACTATTGCTTTCTGTGACACTGATTCACCAATGCGTTATGTGGATATTGGTATTCCTGCCAATAACAAGGGGAAGCACAGCATTGGATGCCTCTTTTGGCTCCTTGCTAGGATGGTTCTTCAGATGCGAGGCACTATTCTTCCGGGTCACAAGTGGGACGTCATGGTAAATTTCTTTTCACATGTTCTGCCTGTTCTTATTTTATTTTCCAGTTTCACAACAGTTGAGAGGTATCCAAATCTAATTAAAGCATTCTAGACATATGAATGGATCTTTAATATCCACTTTTCATCAATGTTCATATTTCCTGTATGCAGGTTGACTTATTTTTCTACAGGGAGCCTGAGGAAGCTAAGCAACAAGAAGAGGAGGACGTTGTTGCTCCCATTGAGTACGGCCTTCCTGGTGCTGATTATACAATTGGTGGTGGTGCTGATAACTGGAATACTCCTGGTGCTGAGGCTGGATGGTCCAATGATGCGACTCAAGCGCCAATTCCAGCTATTCCTGCAGCCAACTGGAGTGCAGAGCAAGGTAACTACGTTGTTTATTTCATTGATCAACTATTTACCTTGATATGCATTTTTTTTTCATCGTGCAACTTTCTTTCTTAAGCTTCTGTTGTGTTTTAACTTGTTTTGACACCTTATTAACTGTCACGGATACCATTTTCATATCCACTGGTTTTTGCTTCTGACTGACTAGCATAATAAATGCAACATCTGGTTTTTCACAATTATATCGCTTGATTGTGTTTTTTCCTGTTTAGTTCCAGCTGGGGACTGGGATGCTGCAGCACCACCAACTCAAATTGCAACTGCTGTTGTAGACGCCAGTGGTAGCTGGGAGTAAAGGTTTTTAATTTTACACTATGTATTGCACATTTACTATAAACATGAGTTAGTTTTGAAGGATTATCGACATTTGTTGCGTAATGAAACTTTGTTTTTCTTGGTTTTATGTTTTTTTGGGGTATAGCTTTAGTTGAAGACCTCAATTTTGAGAGATGTTAACATTCATGTTGGTAATCTTTTATTTAAAGATATATTTGCTATTTATGATGATTCGTTCCATAACTTGCTAAAAAGTAATGCCGACAGGAGAAGTCTATCTTGCTAAAAAGTAATGCCGACAGGAGAAGTCTATTTTTATAACTTCCTAAAAAGCAATTCAGTTTGTTCCGGCTGGAATAGGAATGGCTGGGAAATCTCATTTTGGCGTCAATTTGTTCTCATCAATTTAATTATGGTTGATATATATATATATATATACATATATATTATGAGTTGAATCTAAGAATGGTGAATTGATATTGAAAGCTTGTTCTGTCATATGATGCTACAGTGGCATGCGATAGAAGTTGGCTTAAGTTTTTTTACGTCATATTGAACTCATACTGAGCAAATGAAGTTAGCATTGGTTTGGTTATATCATGTTTATTGTGAGACCATATGATGTGTGGTGTTCCAAATCTAACCAAAGTCTCTTCTTTCATAAAAGAGATAGTTAACCAATTCACAAATTCAAGGCCAAAGTAAATGGTTAGTTATTTTCCATCTAAAGAATTAAAAAATGGTAAAATTCGCATCTCTATTTAATAGCTGGGGTTAAGGTTCCGGTGAGCATTCTTCCAATTTGAGTAGCATCTTTGATTGAATTTAATTTTTATGATAGAATATCAATATAGCCTCTTTATAGGGATGTTCTGTATATACTTTGGATGAAATCGTCGACTCCACTAACAATCAGACAGTAAAAAACAATTATACTAAAATTTAATAGTTATCTGGGAGCAAAGCCCCATTCGCAAATTAATAAAATAACACCTTTAAAAGATAATACAGACATTGATGCCTTGTTAAGTTGGAGATCAACTCATTTTCCTGTATAGATCATGTCATTATAATAGGAAAAAATGATTGTATGAAAATTCAACAATGGACAAGAAAAAAGAAATAGAGGCAAAACAATGAAATTCATATAAAAAGATAATTGTGGAAAAAAAAATAATCATAACCAAACCTTGTTTCAGGCTCTTGACTAAGTTGATGGGTTTGACTCCTATGAATAGAGACAACATGATCTTCATTTGCATTGAAATCCTCACTGTTATGCAATAATTAGTTTGTCATTATTTATATAATAATAATGATAGATTGTTATTACAAAAATATATCATGATTAAGTAAGAAAAAGTCAAAGAATTTTATAAACCTTGATTCGGATTCAATTCCAGTGTCTTGAAAATATGGTAATTTTCTTTTATTCGCATTTGCTCCATCAGACACAACTTGAGAACAGACTTGTTCTGATATCAATGATGGCCTAAGAGATGATTCTTCATTACTAAACTGCTGTGGCAAAGTATTTAGATCATATGCTGTTGCAATAATTAAATCACTCCTTGACAAATTACTTTTAGGTGAGCCCCATTAACTTGAAAAATAGAAGTTTTTCCCGTAAGCTGGTGGATTTCCTCTGGAATGACATCAGGGCTATGCTTTCTTTCATTTACAAGGACATGAGTTGAAATTTTAAGCACATCTGCAGCAGTTTTGCCCATAAGCGTAGACACTCCTTCAGTCTGATCTTCAATAATACAATCAAATTTGCACATGTAATGAAAATGGTATTTTCATAATTTGATTGCATAACTAATATCACAAATTGTTATATATGAAGCTAACTAATTTTTCAAAAAATGGATTTTAATTTACCATGTTGTTGGTCCTCCTAAAGGCTTGCCATGTTTTTTGCATTCTGTTCCATTTTCTGCTTTCAAGCAGGGAAATTTAAAATTGTTCTGGTCCTGAGAAGATTATATTCCAGAAGATAGAAATGACGCTTGGAAAATTTTGACACATCTCCATCCAACTCTTTATGTGGCACCATAACGTTAGAAGTTCAGTTAAGCTGGGTGTAATAGTTGCTGATATCATATATTTTTCTAACTTTTGAAATTGACGAAAGATGTGGCATATTTTTTAAAATCATAGGAGCATGAACCCTATGGATTAACAAAATAGATAAGTTAACCATAAATAGATTTGGCATATTGTATGATTTGATGAACTAAAACTATCAGAAGAAATAATTACCGAAATGCTTTGTATTTTCAATATCTTTAATATGGATACTCACCATTGAACTATAAATAAATATTTAGAAAACACAATAATACATAAATATGATAAATAAAATTCAACAACCAAACACATGGAAATAATAAGAAGATAATATAAACAAACATCATGCTTGTAATTCGTTTAATAAATCTTTGTGAATAATGTTTTTTGCATAATTATTTAGTGCTTCCCCATGAGTATCGATCAAAATTTTTAACCCTTGATAAAGTTGTCCATGGGAGAAAACAGGTTCAACAAGATAAAGACAAACTTTTTTAGTGATTGGCATTGGCTTTTGTTTATTGCCATATCACAACAAATTTTAATTGGGAACTGTTTCGCTTAAAAACAAATGGCCATTTATGATCAGTCGCAACAAGTGAGATCCTCAGAATGAAAATTTTTTCACCAATATGGTTGCCTATGATAACTATAGCTTCTACAGTTCTATCAATCATTTGGGTGATAATGAGACGTGTTCCATTATAGAGGCCTATAGTTTGGTTAATGTTCCTAAGTAGCATAGCAAGAGTCCTAATTTTTAGTGCATGTTTATGGGATGGCAAGCTAGTAAATTCAAGACCATTGAGAAACTCAAGTGGATACATAATATCAAGATTATCTGAATTAATTGAAGTACACTGAATATCAAAACTCAGATCAATTTTTGCTTGTCCTTGTGTAGATTGTATAACGAATTCATTCATTTCTAAGGCTGTAATATTTTTCGATGCTGTAATGGCTCGCTCTCAAAAATCTGATAAATCACGATGCATATCATTAAGATCATTGTATATAGCTTGCACAATTAACTCAATATCATTAGACTCAGCTTCAATCAACAAATCACTGGGTATTTTAACATATGCTGTGTCCGGATCATTAGTCATTAACAAATCAGAAATTTCAACATTTCCAATAGCAAGTATCCGTGAAGCAAATTCATGTAGTTCTTATTTTTGAACATTTGTCGAGCTTACAGCAGAAACTCTCATATTTTTTTTCAACTTGAATGCTTGCACAATTTGCCATAGATTTGAGTTTGAAACGCTTGCATTAATAATTTCAACTTTTAAACACTTGAGATAACAAGTAACACGTGACAAAAATCCCCACCAAGCAAAATAGGCTTAGCACCGAAAGGATATAAATTATTTAAAGATGAGCTCGAGGAAAGAACATCACCAAGTGATTTATCAAAAGCTTCAAAACATGCTTTATTATTCACTGGAGCTTCATCCCAAATAATAAGAGTAGTGTCTTGTATGAGTTTTCCAAGATTTATTCCTTTTTTGTTCAGCATACAGAAGATTCATCAACACATAATGAAATTTGAAAATGAAAATGTGTTGTCCTACCACAAGGAAGCAATCCCTGATGATGCAACTGCAAGAACAATTTTCCCCTTAGATCATATCTTTGAAATGATAACATGCTATAAAAATGTATTTCCAGTTCCTCCATGACCATAAAAAAAATGCCTGGTTTTTTTTCCAAAAACATAATTGATAACATGGTCAAAATTTCTTTCTATTCGACATTGAGTTTAGGAAGCAAAGCATCATGCTCTTTCCTTAGTTCAATCACATCATAATTTCTTCTTCACGTTGCAATTTATTTCTTAAATCACGCATCATTTGTTCATCTGGAAGAGGCATGCCATGAAGCGCAAGTGAACTTGATGCAGTTGTGAAAAGCATTTCAAGCTCATACAAATATTATTTTTTAAATCATTCTCAGAAAATTGTAGATCAAGAATTCCAAATGCATGGCGCAGTTTTCTAACCATTAGTTGCCAATGCTTGAGAAAAAGGTTGTAAAAGTTCGGAACACTATAGAACATCGCAATAGTAGTAAAAAATTATCAAATTTCAAATGTTGTAGCTACAAAGCTTGCTTCTTGGAATGCTTGGTCCCATTTTCTATCATCACCAAGCAAACCAAGTGCATGACATGATGATTGAAAATCTCGACAAAGAGATCCATTCAATGTCCGTATATATTCATAATATTTTGCCTCTTTTACTGAAATAATAAGCATCCTTAAAAAATACAGATCACCAGCAGCTGGATGATTATAAACAACACACCCAATACAACGACCTCTTTTTCGTCGGACCCATATTCGCTCATTATATCCCAAACATAATAAGAAGATATTTGAGCATAAGTGAGGTGTTGAGCATTAGGATCTCTACAGTTTAATTGAAACCATTTTGTTAACATAGTTCATTCAATATCAATCCTTGAAGCAACCGATGATAATTGTGTATTTGATGAGAAAACATCATTTTGTTCATTTGGTAAATGTAATTGTAACTTTTCAACAGCAGGTAGCTAAAATTGGATAAGAAATTGAAAAGGCGTCAGGATGCTTTAAAAGGACAAAGAAATTGACAATTGAGAAAAGATACGATTTCATCAGTCTGTTGATCTCTGATTGAAATTCTTGCTCAATCAATACCTTTATTTAGATATTTGAAAAGATATTTTATATACATTGATTGCGAGCACAAAATGATATTGATATGTGCTTGCTACAATAAAAGCAGCTCATGATTATATGACACAACAAAAGAGTTATCAAGGTCAATGTTATCTTTAAAAACAGTATTGTTCAGACTTATATTTTTTAGGAAAAAACTTAGCTAAACACATATTTTGGCCCTCGAACTTTCATAATTTTTTCAATTAACTCCTTTTTTGAAACATTTACCAGTTGTGCACCTGAACTTCGTGGGTGTACAGCCCTTTTTACCAAAGTTTGGTAGAGCGTAGGCTGCGATCATAAGTTAAGCGCTGTTAGCCTTCAAAAAATCACCATATTTGTCAAGCTCTATTCACGCTATTCTTAGTGAAACGACACCATTCCACTAATAAAAATCAACCCCTCCACTCTCATGCCATAAAGAACCTAACTCCTCTCTATCAGCTGAATTTTTGCATTTGAAGAAGGAAACAAATGCGATAGGCCTTCGACCATAGATTTCTATGAAGAAGATGCACTAGATGAAGCTATTGATGAAGATCTTGAGTTCAAATTACAATCATAAGTAGCATGAGCGTTTATTTGGCATGGATACAAAGCTGAATAGACACTACTAGGTGGCATCGCATATAAAGCTATTGTTGAAATGGCCATGGTTTTAGTTTAGATCACAGACCCAAAAGAACCAAATTAATCAAATTGTAACAAAACCCCACTATTTTCGTCCGAAACACACAGTTTATCAAATTCTCTTTTTTTAATAAGGAGCCATTATTTTTTCTATAGATCAAATTGGATCTTGACAGGTGAAAACCCAGGAAATGCATCACTATGTTATAGTTTAATATTTACACAAACAATAAAATAATGAAAAATTGGGGAGGAAGTTTCTTATTTGGGGGATGTAAAGAAGAAGAATAAGAACAAGAGCTACTGTATATGTAAATTTATAAAGATTTTTCCTTTTGACTTTATGAACGAACATAGAAAGACAAGTGAATTGAGAGAATTTACAAAAATTAACCCTAAATTGAAAGCAAATAAGAGTCAAAGACAGTTGGATTACAAAGAGAGCGAGGCTGATTTTTATCGTTATTATCTAGTTTCATTTTGATTTTTCAAACCATTATTAATATTATTATTTTTTGTTGGACAATTACGAAGTGAGAAAATTGCAAAGAGAATGAAAGCTCTGCAAGAATTGGTTCCTAATGCCGACAAGGTAATATTAATATCTTCATCTTTTTTATTTTTATTTTTTAAAATTGCACTTTCCCATCATCATCTTCGGTTTATAAGTGAAAAGCGACACGATCTATAATCGAAATGAGAGTGTTTTACATTGATAAAGGCAAACAAATAGTGCTTGATACATTGTTGTTTTGATGGTTAATGGATGCTGGACACGTCACTCACTCGTTTTATCAAGTAAGTACACGCTCTGTCAAAGTTTGGCCAAAAGGGGCGTGTACATCACATACAAAGTTCGGTTGCACAATAGGTGAATGTTTCAAAAAATAGATAAATTGAAAAATTTGTTAAAGTTTGAGAGCAAAAATGTGTTTAGCTGAAAAAATTTTGAACACTTGCCATTTTTCATGCATGGACAATTAGGATTGGCATCACCAAATGGACCATGCATCATAAATTGGCTAACAATTTTATAGCCAATGGGATCAACGTCTTATCAGGAATTTTAGCACTAATTATTGAATCTATATCTTTAATAGAATGACATTTGAATTATTGTTCGAGCCAAACCAAAACGTGTAAAGTAGGAAGGCCACGTTTTTGGAACTCAATAGTACCAACATCTAGAATTTTAATAGTAAAGAGTACACATAATAAAAAAATTGTCAATTAGTTAGGGAATTTATAATTAAAATTACCTAAAACAGCCAACATAATTTAAGGTCACTTATGTGCACTGACCTCAACCAAATGGCCATCTTGATTTTATAAAAGAAATTAAGTGATCTAATTTCACTTTGAAAAGTCGTGATATAATGTGTGGCTTATCTTTAGGCCTATATGGACCATTTAGTTCAAGTTTGGGTAAAAATTCAGGCCATTTTGTATTACACGTGAAACTAAAGAAAAGATTAGGACATCTAAAAGCTCAACATATAGCCATGACATCTTGATAATTTGAAATCATGTATCGAGGACCACCAACATAAGAAGAGGGAATAAAACATCCAATGTCAGCAATTTCTATTTCACCCCTTGCAACAGCTTTGTGGACATTTCTATAAGTATCAATTCTAAAATTCTCATTTTTCTCTCTAATGAAATCAAGCCTATCTTCCTTTAAGCAAGCCTAAGCATTAACTAAATATTATTAAAATAATCAGCCACCTTTCAACAATGTGTTGTCATGTCCATGACGATCTTGGATTTGATAAGGAAAAAAGCTCGCATAGGAATTTTTTGACATTTCAGAGTTTCACCAGTATAAAAATATATTCTATGGCATATCTGGCCAATAACCGTCCTTTTCATAAGGGAACAAAAGTGGATATTATAATGACAAAAATATTGGATGGAGTAATCTGAAGAAATTTTGAATGATCTTTAATAATAATATCTCCTTCTGAAGAGACTTGGCCTATATCTCCAACAATTAGTCCTCCAACTTCAGAAGAAGTCGATCATCGTACTGGCAGCCATCACGTGGTGGCTGACCAATCAATTTTAAGTTAAGAGGAGTAACTAGATTATCAAAAAGATGATCTCGAGCCATTCTAAAAATTTTGGCAAGTTTCATAAGCATATGCAACAAAACTTGAACAATTGAAAGTTCAATGCCACCATAATGTACATCATGCCCCACGACTCTTATCCTATTATGAACTTCGTTCATCATATCATAAATGTGCAACTAAGCAAATTTAGGCATTTTACCTTCAAATGCTAAGAAAGAACCTATTCGATGATGTACCTCACCCTGAATTTTGAACACATAAGGAGTACCTCCTTGATTAATGTTATGATCAATATTTGCTCCAAATGATGTGACAGCCAAGCCAATACAATTTTAAACATGAATGTTATATAAAAAATTTTGACTACATGCATCTCCAATTGGATTAAGTAGCTTATTCAATACAGGAGGCATTGGGCGTGAATTTTGCAATCTCATCTTACCACTCAAACAACACGTCCCAAATTTAGGATGCCTGATTGATGAGTTTTTAAACTTTTCAAAATTCAAAAATAAAGCTGCACAACACTCACAGGAAAAGTCTTTGTCACGAAAATCAATATAGCTATAATGGAAAACTACTTGGAAATTATTTTGCCAAAATATAAGAAAGGCCAAATTTATCGGCATTTAAAAAAAGAAAATAAATTAGTCTACAAAAACTCTTAAAAAAATTAAGCATAAAATACAAACTAATAAAATCTGAAAAACACCAAGTCCTCTTATGTTTTTGATAAGCTGCTTGACTGAACCTGTTTTCAATCACAAGTAAAACATCATATTGACATTGATACTTCTAAAGTAGTAATTGATTGAGTATATGATTGAAATTCCACGGAAGTAAAATTCTAGCCTTATCGAAAAGCCACCAACCTAAGCAAATAAGCATTTATTTGATGGGGGTGTTTTTTCTTTTCCATTGTTGTAAAACTATAAAATATGTTTCATAAGCATGAAAACATACATTAAAAATCAATAATTACTAAAAAAGAGTAGACAAAAACTACATAATGCATTTAACCATAAATAACAAATATATATCATTCTAGAAAATGGCATAATTATTAACTCAAAAAATATATAAAATATAGATGCATAAAATTGTAGACATGAAGTAATAAATAAATAAATAAATCTATATTAAATTTGTAAGAGCACCTAGTATAAACTCTAGCGCACTATTGAATTAATCAATCAAACACAAACAAGCTCTAATGAAATAGCTACCATTAGGACCTCTTTTTGCCTAATAATTTCTCCAATCTTCTTTTCTTCTTCTAATTATTTAAATACTAACCAAAACATTAATAGGATTCATGTCATTGCAATCAAAACACCTCCAATTTAACTAATCAAACATAGAGACAATTAATCTAAGATGAGGTAGAGGCTTTATATTAGGAATCAAGCTGCATGCAATACATTCAAATCAAATAAAAACTAAATATGTCAAGCAACAACAACAAATTTAGCATTTCAGTACAAACATAATTAAATTAAGAAACAAAACAATGATAGCCCATTCATAAATGGTAGTGAAGAAACCCTAAATTTTCAAATTTAAAAATTTTACAACCAATACAAAATAGAAAAATTTCATTAACTACATTCGCTACACATAGATACCACAATAAAGATGCAAATATGATATGCAGTGCTTAGAAATTTGCTTCATTTGATTAAATAACTAAAATTTTTCATAAAAAGTACCAAAGATTCTAATTATTGCTTACAACAACACATGGCTATTAGCCAATTGAAAAGATTAAAAAAAACATAAAATTCAACCAAATGTGAATTTCAAACACCAAGGCTTAAAATAAACATAAGAATGACAATTGCATGCTTGACAAACTCAGCATAGTTTTAAAGGTCAAGTTCTTAACAATCAGAATGAAAAAACACCATAATTTACCTTTTCTTAGCAATTTTGTTATAGGCTGTAAATTCCAAATAACAGAAATAGAGGAAATATAAACAGTAGCCTTAAATCCCTAGTTTTAACTTTCATTCGCAATAAGCAAACAAAGAACTATATCTAGGATAAAATACATGTGAGAAAAAAAAAAGGAAAAAAGAATAAAACAAATTAGCTGTGACTGGTTTTGCTATTGGTCTCATAACTTTAACAATTTTAGGACGATCAATTTTTCTACCCCTTCTATTATGTATCATAGTATTCTCCATTTTTGCACTTCTGGACTGCCTTTTCTTTATTATCTAATAAAAATTATCATCAATATTTCCTCTTACTAATGTACGCCCAAAAGAAATTATCATAAATAGGAGGCACATTAGCAAAATAACAAAGGAAAAATCAATTGATGTGGCAACCAATTTGATTAATTGCATTTTACTACATATAAAATTAAAAAAAGAAATCAAAACAAAAGAACATGTCACTTCCTAACAAATACTACTATTAAGCATTGTTTTTGCCTAACAACTCGTACAATCTTCTATTCCTCTTTTAATTTGAAATCAATATCAACAGATCACCTAAATACTAACCAAAAGATTAACAGCATTCATGTCATTGCAATAATTAAAAGCAACTAAATTGGCAAGAATTACATACATTTTCCTCTTCTAAGGGCCACTTGAATTTCAAATGTTCATTACAAAATAAAAGTTTTCTCATGGAAAGTTTGAAGTGGTCTAAAACTATAGTTAGAAAGGACAAGAATCAATCTAAACTCATAAAATTCATACCTTTTTAGAATCAATTTGAAGCAGTGCAACTCTAGAGTATCATCGAGGAAGAAGTTTTGTATTGTTGATTGAACCTTCAAATAAAATACAATTCATGATATTAAGACAATTTGCCGTTTTCAAGAAACTCAAAAGAATCTTCAGAAAAAAGAAAACTGAGAAACTATATTTCAAACACTGAATATAATTTCAAAATTGTCACTTCAAGCCCAAAAATTCTACTCCAATGTCTCTCAAATTGAAATCTTTCAATTTTGAAATTCTATTTCTTTATAACTTTTCACAATTGTCAGGATAAATAAACGCAAGCATTCCTGTCACAACTTGAAACTGTGGGCCAAACCGGCATTAGGGCCTAAGTAAACTTAAGGCCCTCGAGACCTGTAGTAAGCCTAAACTGCATAGTCCAATCCTGCCAAATGGATTCTTAGGAATTGTAAGCCCATATTTTATGTATAAGTCTAATACCCACATATGCCTGACCCAATTTCAACATCTCAAATTAATTCATAATTCGGGCCTATCAACAATACATAACATCTATAATATGGGCTGACTGATTTATACATGCATTTAAATAAATAATTAAAACATTGAAAAATTCATCGGTTGACATGTTCTTAATAATACATATCTAGAGTAACGTAAATCCTATAACTGCAAAGTTCAAACTAAATAGATCTAATAGAGTCCTTATATATAAAGTTACATAATTTAGATAACTGCAAAATTTAAAATTTACTTTTATAGCCTTGCGAAGAAGGATGTAGAGCTTTAGCCGAAACAATAGAGATTCTATTTCTTGAAAGGTTAAACAAAAGAAGAGTGAGTTTTTTAACTCAATAAATAATAATAAATAATGTATAACACATGCATTCACACGACATCCATCCTAAAATACTATAGTGAACACACAACTAGTCAGGCATATGGCACAACATCAACACCCACAAGTAATTACACCTTCAAATAATTAAAAAAAATGGAAATTAGTCAATAGCATCACCGAAACCCCTGACGAGCCATCCTCCCACATGACTTGATCTCTCAAACATGTGCACTAGGGAGTCGTTCCCTATACATGGCCGACTAGTCTAATTCTCACTTGACCAACCGTCTCACTTTTTTAAACTCTCTTTTCTTTTCCATACCAACAGGAGGTCACCCTGTGGTTTTTCATATCTTATATCATCAGATACACACAGGGGCACCGATATCCCCATACATGGCTGACGATATCGTAGACCGCACTCACAAACCCTCGGTGACCCACTTTATCCCAATTTCATATAAATAAGGCACACCAATTTCATGGCACAAATAATCAAACAATTCATTTAACATAATGCACCAAATTAATCATTAATACTCAAACATAAAAGCATAATGACATATTAATAATAGCATAATAATATAAATATAAAAATAAATAATAAGTTATCTCTTTTATATATACTTTGTTTTCTTTATAAAATAAATTATATGTATATGCAGATGATGATATGCACTATCTATTATTACTCACAATGATAGAAAAAAAAAAAAAGAAGCTCTAACTCGGATTTTGACTTGGAGGAGAAGTAGATGAACCTAGATGATCTAAAGAATTTAAGAATGCAAAGGAAAGAGTTGAATCAAACAAGGACTATGTAACGCCCTGACTCCAACCACCAGAGGAATTGTCCACTTTGGATCAAGCCGGTTCCATCCCATACTAGATCGACAAGACCCACACGGTTTTGTCCCGCAGGTGAAATGGAAACATCCCAGGAGGTTACTCATCCTAAGATTTCTGTCAAGCGAGCACGCTTAACCCTAGAGTTCTTCCAACTCTCCAGCCACTCCACCAAAAGACGCCTCTGATGATTAGTTACCCCCCTTTCGATATATGATCCAGTTCATTCCTGTGTCCCACACATTCCACTACCCTAGCTAGCCTGCCATCTTAGAAGCTCGCCAAGAGCCCTGCTCTACCTGCCCTCTTAGGATCACTTTGCCAGGTCGGGATTTCACAGGCCCACCATTCATCCTCGAACCATATATCTACTAGAGAGGGTCAGACTCTGATACCAAATCGTAATGCCCTGACTCCAACCACTAGAGAAATTGTCCGCTTTGGATCAAATCGGTTCCATCCCATATTAGATCGGTAAGACCCGCACGGTTTTGTCCTGCAGGTGAAATGGGAACTTCCTAGGAGGTCACCCATCCTAAGATTTCTGTCAAGCGAGCATGCTTAATCCTAGAGTTCTTCTAACTCTTCAGCCATTCCACCAAAAGGCACCTCTGATGATTAGTTATCCCCTTTTCGATATATGATTCGATTCATTCTTGTGTCCCGCATTCCACTACCCTAGCTAGCCTGCCATTGTAGAAGCTAGCCAGGAGTCCTGCTCTACCCGCACTCTTAGGATCGCTTTGCCGGGTCAAGATGTCATAGACTAATTTAAATAAAGAATTAAATAATTAATCTAATAAATTTATCTACATATCTAATTGCTATAACTAGCTTAAATTCTATTGAAATTTTGGCAGCATATCCCCTAAACGTTGAATTATCCACTGATTAAATATCAATAATTTCAATTAATATTCATTCAATCCACACTGCCTATCCGTCATGCAATCAATCAAATTAAATTATTTTTCCCTTCCTCTAACAAAATAACAAAATGATTATTTAACCATCCATACAAAACTTTAGCTTTTCTTAATTAATGCTTTCAACATCAATACAAATTAGTTCACTACTAATACAAAAATATTCATAGCTTAAATAAATGAGTAAATACATATGCGATTAAGTGAAAATGGTTATTTATTTAATCTCCCCATCCTACTACTTTAAACTATCTAATCATGAACTCTTAATAATCCTACAAAGTTATAGCTCACATTTCCTTTACCAACATTAACTAAGATCTCATGTAACAGTAATAAATAAACAATTCATATTGTTAATCCATTTGATCACTAGAGCCTTTATAACAACCACGAAAAACATGTTTCTATTATCATATATGAACATAATTAAATAAAAAATTATAATTTCTCTAATTGAAAGCTATTGTCATTTATCCAATACTTAGCTTCTAAATGAAAATTACTTCAACCACACCAAATCACCCACTAAATTAGAAAATTCATCAAATTTACATTAAAAGAGGGCTAAAATCACTTTCCCAAGCTTTAGAATGCATAAATTGTTAAACTCATGTCTTTTACTGGTCCATTAATCTAGTATTTAAGTGGGAAAATGTTAAACACGTCTTTTACTGGTCCACTAATCTAGTATTTAAAACCAATTATAGTTATTAGCCAACTAAAGGATAAGACCAAATAATAGAGTTAACTCCCTTCATAATAGGATTCCTTGATGGATTAAAGTAAATAAATAAAAGATAAGAAGGACAGTTATTAAACACGATAGTTTTCTTTTAAAATAAGAAAAACTGTCAGGCCCTCATCTCTCATCTATAAAAGAAAAAACCAGAACATCCTTTTATTAAGTTTTTTTATGGTTATCCATCATTGAAGTTACATACCTGCTGGTTATTTAAGTAGATAGAGAGAAGAAGTGTGATAAGCAATAAAGTTTCAAGAAAGGATATTTTAAAGTTAACCATGGTAACATCTAAAATACACTCAAAACCCACTACTAATTTTACTTCTAGGTTTATACACGCCCAACTATTTTCGCCAATTTTACTTCTCTCCCGTTCTCTCTCATTCTATTTTCCCCCATTCCCTTAAGCTTAATACTCACAACTACGATTGAAGTTATGATCTCCATCGATTTGAGCCACCAAATTTCCCTCCTTCTCTCTCATTCTATTTTCCCACATTCCCCAAAGCTTGATACTCACAACCATGATTGAAACTATGATCTCTGCTTATTGGAGCTATTGCCGCCGCTGAGACACTATGGATGTGTAACACCCGCCGCCCAATCCCGAAGGACCAGACAATGAATGCCACATTTGGTGCTGGAGCAACATCTTATCTTACTTAATAGCTCTAGATCATATATTGAAAGTATCGAGGTTTCCATAAGGAGGCAAGTAATTAAAATTTAAAAATAATATTTAAGAAAATTTCTACAAAAAATTCGTAAGAGTTTCCCTTAAAACTTTACTTGCCACACAAATTGATATTTGATGATGGCTAGAAAGACTTGATCTTTACTCTTTAATTTTTAGAAAAGAAAGTAAAAAATTTGATTAAGAAATTTTACATATATGAAATGAAAAATACTTCACTACACTACTAGTATACATGTATTCCTCAAATTGTAAAGCAGTGGCAAGATTTGGGCTTTCTTAATTATATTGCTGGGCTGGGGCTTTAATTATGGTGTGGTGTCATAATTTGATTAAGGGATGATTTGCGAAGTATGATTATGTTGTATAATATTTTTAGCTACATTGTATATATTTCTTATTCTTAAAGATCTGGCTGACTGTATATTAGCATTCTAAGGGATCATTTCAAAAAAAAATTAGAATACAAAACCACAAACTATGAAATTACTAAATTCTATCATTCTTCTTTGTCATTTTATTATTTTTTTTCCTAACTAAAATATTTCTATAATTTTATTTCCATCAATTGTCTATCATTAAATTTGTTGGAAACATCTAATGTAGGTAAAAATTAATTATCAACTAGGTTAGAATGAGCTCAAATTGATTGTGGATGTACCAACAGCTTGAGGACGGTTTCTTAAGACCTCAATTCACAGAGGGGGTAAATGATTTTATTGAATTTGCACTATTACATCCTACATATATGGATGGTGACAAGTTATGATGTCCTTGTAAGAACCTTAAATGTAGAAATCATAACTTTTTTTATGTTGAGACAGTGCGATTCCCCTTATTCAAGTATGTTTTCCTACCAAATTATTATTTATGGTATTTACATGGAAAACCCATGAATGGGTCAACCTCTGGAACCCATGAGGTAGAAGAATCTGCCAATCTAAGATGTGAAATGGATTCTAAAATAGGAGGGCAATATTGTGAGGTGGTTATGGATGCAATGGCATTGCGTGGGATGATAGATGATATGGAGGAAACACCAAAGCAAAATGCACAACAATTGTTTCACATGTTAAATGCTTCAAATCAATATTTATGGCTAGGATTTAAGAAGCATTCTCAACTGTCTGCTATTATAAGAATGTTGTAACTAAAGTCGAAGCATTATTTCTCTGAAAGATGTTTTGATGGATTCTCTAAGTTTCTACATGAGGTGCTTCCAGAAGAAAATGCCATGCCAGACACTTTTTACAACGCAAAAAATCTGGTTCAAGGATTAGGTCTTCTAGTTGTGAAGATTGATTGCTGTAAAAACACTCGTATGATCTACTTGTTTGTAAGTTTCGTAATCACCCTAGATATAAATAAAGGACCAATGGCAATCGCAATTGAGATGTTAGTAAACTATATAAGAAAATGTACTATTTTCCACTAACTCCTTGTCTTCAGTGATTATATGCTTCGAATGCAATGGCAAAGCACATGAGATGGCATGCTGAGCATAAAGAAAAACCAGGATATATGCGTCATCCCTCAGATTCACTAGCTTGGAAGCACTTCAATAACACAAATGATTCATTCACTGTAGAGAGTAGGAATGTTTTATTTGATTTATATACTGATGGTTTTCAGCCATTTGGCCAATCAGGGCAACAATACTCATCTTGGCCTATCATTCTAACTCTGTATAATTTTCTACCTAGAATGTGCATGAAATGAGAGTACATGTTCCTCACTATAATAGTTCCAAGGCCAAATAATCCAGAGTTGAAGATTGATGTCTTCTTGCAACCACTTATCTCAAAATTACTTTAACTTTGGAATATTGATGTTGACCTTATGATGTTTCATCCAAGACAAACTTCACTTTAAGAGCAACTTTGTTATGAACCGTCAATGATTTTTCAGCCTTATAATGCTTTCTGGTTGGAGTACAGCTAAACAAATTGCATGCCACATTGCCAATAGGAAACAAATGCCTTTACTCTTCTAAAGGGAGGTAAACAATCTTGGTTTTATAATCATTGGAAATTTCAGTTAGCAGATCACTCGTGGCATAGAAATAAAAATTGGTTTAGGAAGAATCAAGTTGTGTCATCCTCAACACCTCGGGTTAAATCAGGCAAAGAAATTTTAGAAGAAATAGAAAGATTGGTATTGATGCGAATCACAGATATTGATTTAGATGAAATCAATTTTGCAATTAGTAGGACCTGTGGTTGGAGAAAAGAGATTTTAGAAGAAATAGAAAGATTGGGATTGATGCGAGTCACAGATATTGATTTAGATGAAATCAATTTTGCAATTAGTAAGACCTATGGCTGGAGAAAACGTAGCATCTTTTGGGACATGCCTTATTGGAAAACCCTTCTAATTCGACACAATCTTGATATTATGCACATTACGAAGAATTTTTTTAGCAATTTACTCAACACTATCTTCAATATATAAGGGAAAATAAAGGACAATGCAAAGGCAAGAGAAGATATAAAGGATATATATGTCGTAGACCAGAGCTTGAGCGTAATCCACATATGGGGAAGTATCCAAAAGCATGTTACATACTTAATAAACTAGAAAACAAATCCTTTGTGAGTGGCTTAAGGCCATAAGATTCCCTGATGGCCATATTTCAAATATTGGTCGGTGAGTAGACATGAAGAAGTACAAATTGTTTGGGTTGAAAAGCCACGACTTCCATGTTTTCATGCAGCGGTTGGTACCCATTGCTTTTTGTGATTTATTGCTTACGAAAGTATGGGAAGCAATAACCAAACTTAGTTTGTTCTTTAAGGAATTAATAAGTACTGTCTTGCAAGAAGAAGATATGGACCATTTACAATAAGAAATTCCAATTATTTTGTGTAAGCTTGAGCATATATTCTCTCCATGATTTTTTGACTCAATGGAGCATCTTCTAGTGCATCTTCCAAATGAAGCAAAACTTGCAGGCCTGGTGCAATATCGTTAGGTGTACCCATTTGAGAAGTATGATTACATTTAATCCAAAATAGAAACCAAAGTTTCATTTTTTGCTATTTATAACTGACTCTAATGCACTTATGAATATACCATAAACACAGAGGCAATGCAAAGTTAAAAAAGAGTGTGAGGAACAAAGCCAAAGTTGAAGGCTTTATTGGTAATGCGTATCTTGTGGAAGAAGCAGCAACCTTTTGTGCACATTACTTTGAGCCTTATGTTTACACGAGACATCGAAGAGTGCCTTACAATTTGGCTCTAATTGAAAGAGAGGAATTGGAAAGAAATTTGTCTATTTTCACTCATCCCAAGCTATTAATAGGTAAAGGAAAAAAGAGAAGATTAATACAATAAGAAGTTCACATAGCTCAAGCATACATCTTGTTGAATTGTGTTGAAGTGTCTCCTTTTGTTGAGTGAGTGCAACCATTTAGAATACATTATGATTTATATTATCTTAAAAATAACTTTAGCTAAAAAGACTAACTATGAATTCTTCTCTTTCTATGTGACTTTTAATAGGATATATGTATCTCAACTTAAGAATTCTATTCCGGATATTACAGACAGTGAGGTTGATATCAGACTAGATATGGACTTTGCACGTTGGTTCTACTCATATATAAGAATGATAATATAAAAGGTTCATGATTTGGTTTTCTCCTTAAGAAATATTGATGTTTAACAATATTCAAAATAGTAATATTATTATATTACTTTATAACAAGTTCATGATCCAGAAAATTCAGTTTTCAATCAATTCATAAAGGGTCTTGCTTTAAGTCCATTGTATACAGTCACAGTGTACAATGGATACCTAGTAAATGGTTACAAATTTCACACAAAAGCACAAGAGCAAAATAAATGACATCGAACAGTGGTGTTTATATAAAGGGGTCAAACTATACCACATATTGCAATAATTTCTATGGGAGGTTGTAGGAGGTGTTAGAGTTAGAATACCCAACATTACCTATAAAGAAAACAATTTTGTTCAACTGTGAGTTGTTTGATCCAACACCCAATGTGGGAATGAAAGTACATGAGAGGTATAATATTATTGATATTAATCACAGAAGACAATATTCCAAGTACGAACCTTTTATTCTAGCATTACAGGTGACATAAATGTACTATGTTAGTTATCCATCTTTTAGACGAAACATGAGCAATTGGCTAACAACAATCAAAGTTAAAGTTAGACCCACAATTAAAATTTAACAAAATGCAGCAATTGCAAAAGCTACGTTCCAAGAGGATGATGTAGAGACATAACCAATGGAAATTGTCTTAATAAATGAGTTAGCTGCAACCTTGAATTATCCTAACGGTGTTGAAGTTGATATAGAAGTAACAGATGACAATGAAGAAGAACAATATGATTATTCAACATCATAATCTGAAGAAGTTGTTTATAATGAAGCCCATGGTGGTGATAGTGAATAGGATGCAATTATAATAATGTGTTAAAATTGTGATAGTTCTTCCACATTATTATTTATTGTATGCAATATTTTTGTGCATTTTTGCTTGAATATAATTACAATGATATGATTAAATATCTCTTTTTGCATATTTGATGCCTTATATATTTCAATATAACTGAGTTTTAATGTTTAGCACAACTTATTACATTATAAGTATGAGTAGAGGCAACGGGAGGAATGGTGGTGCACCTGGACGGGGATCCCACACTGCCAGAGGCAAAGGTAGAGGTAATGGTACATCTGATGATAGAGGTCATGGTTTGATGGGAGAAGACTCTAATATTCCTCAAACACAATCTACTAATAAGGCGGGTGCAAATTCAGTCATTCAGCCTAGAGAAACATCTACAAATCCTCTTCTACCTTTAGCACCACGTAGATAATGTGGCAAAGGTCAAGGTAGAGTAGCAACACATTTAGGTACTAAATTGTCAAGTGATGGTAGATTGATTGTTTGACTTATTAGTGAAAAGTAAGTAGTTAATTTTTTTTCTTTAAAATTCAAATTTGTTATTTTAAATTATTGGTAGATGGTATATATTGCATTTTTTTTTAAACAGGATTTATCTATCTTCTAAATGATCAAGATGCATTAAAGATAGTTTTAAAGAGAAGCTAGAGAGGAAGGAACTAGTTAGAAGACAGTCAGACCGGAGACTAAGGATTTTTATTGGCGAGAATTCCATGTATGACTTTTAACGTACAATCAACATTTTAATGTGCAATTGATTACTTGATTACTTGCTTATAGAGTATTTAAGAAACTTGATTACTTGTTCTAAATTTAATTTCATATGTATTGTTAATTTTTATTTGTGAACTGATAACATTTAAGAAACTTGTTTACTTTTTCTAAATTTCAGAAACGTTGTGATTGGGACAAAGCAATTGATGTAGCCATAAAGATTGCATGTGAAAAATATGCAGCATTTAGATATTCAGATCTTCTGAGTTACTTAAAGTATAAGGGAAAGAAACCATATGTTAAGGATAATGTTTGGAAAAAATGGAGTGAATATTAGAAAAAACCTAAGGTTATTAAGAAGTCAAAGCTTTTATTGAAAAACCGTAGGTTAGAGGATCTATGTCTGCGTTAGAGCATAAAGAAAACATGGTAATATTCTACTTAATAAAAAAATATATTATTTCATTATTATAAAGCATATATATATATAGCTTATAATTGTTGTTTCGTATTATATAGACTGCGGAGACTGGAAAGGAGCCTACCTTAGGAAAGTTTTTCTATCATCTCCATACAAAAAAAAAAAGATGGTGTTAATCACGGTTTATTGACAATCGGTCCAAACAAGTATTTGTAACTTAATTAAATTTCACTCTAAACTTATTGTTAAAATATGTCGATGCAAGAATGTTTAAACTGTTACTTATTATTACATAGTATAACATTTAATTATAAATGATAAATTATAAATATTGATGGTAGGAGGACTACCAATCTCAAATGGATAATACTTCTCAATGCCAAAAGGAGAAGATTCAATACAATAAACCCAGGATGATAGAGAAATTTTCATTCAGGCTGCAGGAGGACGGCGTTATAAGCGAATATATGGCATTGGCACTCAAGCATTGAGTTAGTACTCTAGTACTGGTCAGTGTTCGCCATTTGCTTCATCTCAAGCTATGGAGACAGGTGAGTCGTCTCGGGCTCAGGAAGAAAGGATAGCCGCATTAGAGAGATTGGTATAGCGCCAATCTAAATGCTTGCACAGATTCATCAGCATCTTTAAATGTAGTCGAGACAAACCTCCATAGCTCCATCTAATTCCAATTCTTCCACTACTCCTCCCACTACCACAGTTATGCCCGATGGATGTTTTGATGCATCTACTATCGCTGGATTCCACACTGATCGGACTACAGATGATGCAGAGAATGATCAAGATGAGGGTCTTGATTAGTAGTTATCAATCACGATCCAAAATCGTGGGTCAGACCGGCACTAAAGTCTAGGTAAGCTTAAGACCTTTGAGGCCCGTAGTAAACCAGAACTATCAAGAATCTATCTCTATTAATATTTGACTTTGGAAACAGTAAGCTCATATTATGACATGGTTCAATAATCAATCGATAACATTTTTAGCTCAGCTTTAATATCACATTTATTTCATAGCCTGGGCTTATACTCATTTAATAAAAGTATATATTTTATGCAAAATTCACCAGTCATAATATGGTCAAACTTTTCCTGTCATAATTTGTCCAAATTTCAGAAAAATACTCCACAGGTCATTCATCAGCATACAATAGTTTTTACATATCCAAATATTGATTTATCATCCTGACCGCGGAACTAAACTAAAATGCTCAGAATATTCCAACGTGTCACATAATTCATACGCTAACATTTCTAAAGTTGTTGTTAAACATTGTATCTCTGCGGAGAAAGAAGCAGAGTCTTTATGAACCAGCGATACTTTTACTTCCGGGAAAAGTTTATGGAATGAGAGAGTGAGTTTCACCAAACTCAATGAATAATAATAAATAATGCATGACCAAACAATCACACAAAATGCATTTTCAGTCACTGAATTAATCACACTGTCAGTCATGCATATGTCACAATATCAGTTTCACAATTATTTCATCTTTAGCAAATTAATCATGTGGAAATTAGTCTGTGGCGTCACTGAAATCCTTTGTGAGTCGTCCTCTCACATGGCTCATCCTCTTATACGTGTGTACCAGGGAGCCAATCCTCATACCTAGCCAACCGGTCAAATTCTCACTTGACCAACCCTCTCATTGTTTTTTCATACTCTCTTTTCTTTTTCGTACCATCAGGTGGTCAACTTGTGATTATTCATATCATATCAATATACATATCATCAGGTGCACACGGGGGCACCGATCTCCCATACCTAGCCGACGGTATCATGGACCGTTCTCACAAACCCATGGTAATCCATTTCATTCTAATTTCACTCAAACAAGGTAATCCATATTACAACATATTTAATCACTAATTCATCCAATTGCCAATCATCAGATCAATAATTAATATACACATTATAAAATGTGATGATACGATTATTAGATAATAATATAACATAATTTGATATAAAAATATATAATGATATGATGTAATAAAATTATGGTAAAATAAAATCATGATGTTATGAAATACATATCATGCACCATTTATTATTACTCACAGTGATTATAGAATATTCAAATCCTAGTTCCGATTCCAGCCTAGAGATACCATAGATGAGCTCAGACGATCTAGAAATTAAGAATATAAAGAGAGCTCATCAAATAACTTATTATCTTGAAATAATAAATAGAGAATTAACCTAACAAACTACGTGTTATCGTCTCTATTAAATCCAATCTAACTTCAGCACCACTTGACTACCAAACATTAATTAATTCGATTTCTCGTCACAACTTTAAAAATAATCTAAATTTATTACCAATGTAATATAACCAATAATATTCTTATTTCAAATAAATATAATCATTTCCTCAACAATCTTCTTACTTAGTTTATTTATAGTCTTCGAATATTCAATAAATATCTAATTTATTTACTTTAATTAATTCTTAATAGACACAAAATATATCTTTATATTGAATCACTTAATTTATTGATTCTAATAATTTTAAAAATATATTCATATTTCTATTTATCAAGTAACTAATAATAATTTTATAATAATATATTTTTCATTTTATTCAATATTGCTTAATGCCTTAATTCAAATTAACATTTCAACAATTTTACCTCCACATCGCAATATTAATCAATATTTGAATATATTTTTTATATTTACACCCTAATATCTAACATTAAATCCTTTAAAACTAATTATTAACTAAATTATTTTTATTAACTAAATTCTTTCTACCTAATCAAATATTTACTATCTTAATAAAATAAATTATCAATCTCCAATAATTCAACTCATCAACTATTAAATCAAAGATAAATATTACTCGATACCACAATCAATAAATCAATCCCAATAATCAACTAATTTCTTCACAAAATTAAAATTCGAGGAATTAAATGAAAATTTATAGGGATATTTTTAATACCCTCAATCATACAAAATAGTCCAAAATTTGCAGATCGGTGACTGAGAGAATCGATAACTGGTGGCTGAAGCTTGCTGAGTTTCAGGCGGTGCAAGTTATGGCTGGCCGGATCGCGCGGTGTGGAGGAGAGAGCAACCTGAAGCTGCTGCTGGTGGCCTGCACAAGGTGGCATGACACAAGGATGTAGAAGCTGTGGTTGCTGGAGACGCTGGCGGTGACCGGGGTGACGCAAAGGGAAAGAACGGCTGGAGCTTTTGGCGGTGGATTTGACGGCGGCGTGGCTAGCGCAAGGAGAGAGAGACGACAGCGAGAGAGAAAGGCTGTGGGAAAGAGAGAAAGAGGGAAGAGAGAGAGAGTACCATGGAGGAGAAAAGGAAGAGAATGAAAAGAAAGAAAAAGGGAAAAAGAAATAATGCAAAAATTGAATTTTCTAGAATGTGCTGGACCATTTTGGTTCAATTCAAACCGGTTTGGTCCGGTTCAATAAATCCACTTAGTTTTCAATCGGTTTTCAGTAAAATCAAATGGATTTACGGGTCCGATTAATTTTTACGTGGCTTAAATTTACTGGTCAAAATTTTAAAATTAAAATTTAAATAAATATTTTCTGAAATTAAATTTTTTTAGGTATTTCATCATCATAATAAATTAGTATCATTTCTATTTAAACATTTAAAATATATAACTAGATGTTTACAAACTTTTTTTCTTTTTTTATTTTGTTTGTGTGATTATAATATAACATCGAACAAGTTTGCTAAATGGTGGTGTTGAATTGAAATTATTGATATTATAAATATATTGCAGTATTATATTATGTGGTATTGAATTGAAATTGTTGATTATTACAAGTTTTAATATTATATATAAAGTAGGTTAATTGTGTAAATCTAGATAAAATTTTTTAAATTTTTTTGAAATTAGCGATAAAATAGCATTAAATTAGCGACAAAATAAATTCATTTTATTGAAATAATAAATAAATTTAATGATAAAGTAGACACAATTTACTGACAAAATAGTGACAAAATAATGACAAAATTCTAACAAAATTCCAACAAAATAATTTTAAAATTTGTCTACTTTATTTCATCAAATTAGCGACAAAAATTTTAAAGACAAAAAATTTATCGCTAAGTTACCGACAAAATATTGTTTTGTCGCTAAAAAATAGCGACAAGTGTTTTAGCATCAAAATTTTTTTGTTGCTATTGTAATGGTAAAAACTGATTAACATCAAAATATAATGAATTAGCGACAAATGATTTTATCACGAATTTTTTATTTTTCTTGTAGTGATAAGTGGTAGTTTGGGATTTGAGATTTAATACTAAACTTATTTTAGGGTTTTGTTTTCATAATTGTTGTTGACAAATATATTCACATTTGTCATAGAATTAATAAATTATTATAAAAAAATTTCACTAACATTTCTAAATGTAATAAGATTTTTATCATTTTCTTTAATAATATGATTTCTAAATTAGATAGTAAATCAGTCTGTGCCTCTGGCACAGAATGTGACATTCACTCTCTAGCCCCACAGGACCAGATAAAGGGTATTATATATAAATTTTTTTCTTATGTTATATATTATATATGAATGCTTACATTGTTTAATTATAATCAACATAATTAATTAAATTATTTTAATGGTATCACTATATCAAATCACTTTATTGTAGTTTAGTTTAGTTTGGTTTCATTGATCAAGATTATATTTGTTTTAGTTATTCAGACCAGCTGATGGTCATTTATGATAGCTAGTAGCTAATGATAATGATAAATCAACTAATGTTAATATTTGGTGAAATTTTCGGTAGCAGTTTTTGTTAAAATGTAAAATGATCGTTAATGATAATGTGAACGATATATATATATATATATATATATATATATATAAGGCAAAAGACACAGAGGAGGGATAGAACTCCCTTAACGACATTTGCTACATCCTTGACCCTGCCTCCACTACGTCCCTAATTGGACGTGTCTAAAGATGTCGGCTCTCTTTTAGATATTTATAGTATCAAGATGAATTTATATGAAATTAAATGACTAACAATATACAAATGATGTGAGTTTAAAAACATGTTATACACTTATGTAATTAAAATCAATAAATATTATATGATATTTAAATTATCATTCACTAACAAAATGACATTTATTTATCTATTAAAATAGCACAACACCTTTAATTATCTCTGTCTTCTTCGTATTAATCTTCTTCCTTCATTTCTTCTTCTTGTTCTCCTTTTTTTATCTTATGAAGTACCTAAGACTATACGTTGTTCATCATCTTCTTCATCTGACAAATCTATGTTAATACAACTTCCATTTCCATTATCTAGTCTCTCAGTTAAATCTTTGACTATCTGCACCGGTTGCGTATCAATATCATTTTCTTAAAATGACTCAAATGTTAAGGCTAAAGCATATCGTTTTATTTGAAATTCTTGTACAACTGCTCTAGGTTTGATTTTGCATACCATCATCCAATCCATGCGATGTCTTTTTAACAATGGATATGGGACATAATACACTGTGCAGCTTGCATCGCCAACACAAAAGGTTCATACTTCATATATCTTCTTCTATGATTAGTATCTGCAAGATTATACTTCTGATGGACCTTCATGCCAAGGTTAGGCGTGTGACCAAACCATTCACAGTTGAACAAGACTGTGTGTTTTATTGGTAGGGTTGGATATTCTAACTCTAAACCCTCAATCAATTTTCAATAAAAATTTGTTACATTCATCACTGTAGTTGGAATCCTTTATACAAACCCCATTATTTGTTGTTTTTCATTTTGTCCCATAACACTTAGTGTGAAACTTGTATCCATTGACAAAGTGACTAGAGTATGCATTTGCTACCAGAAGAGGTCCTCTTGCTAGATCAATAATGAATTTGTAACCAATGTTAGTAATAGAATCTTGGCCTTGTTTGAAAAATCAATGTTCAATATGCAAAAATTGACAAATTTAGGAGAAAGAAGAATAAACCACATTTCATAAAAAATAAAAAAAAGTATGTTACTTGCATAAGATTTGAACCAACTTGCAAATTCTTCATCTAGTTTTTCATTGAAATCACTATCCGTCAAATTGGGAATATTTCTCCATAAATCCTCAACATATTTCCTATATAGAAGCATTTATCCAAATGTTAATTATTATGACAAGATGCTATGCAAGAAAGGTAAAGTATTCAAAAGGTCACATACTCTATAAAATGGAGCAACCTCTTCACAGTTCAATAAAATGTAGTTTTAAGTCACACATATTTCTACATCAGTTAGTCTCATTTTCTTTATTTGTCCTATTATACACCCAAGATACATCAAAATTGATAAATTTTCTTATAAATCTGCCTCCATCTGATCTTTCCCATCGTCGTTATGCAACACTTTTCGATGTTTTAGTATAAAGATGTGGTTCGAAGTAATGCGAACAAAGGATTGATGCAATACTCCACTAAATAGGCATTATAAATAGATCCCTCAACCTCAGATAGATCAACTCCCTATCACTCTGTATTTTCTAAGTAATGAAAACTCTATTGTTTAATCAATAAAATGTTATATAAGTCATTTAAGAGAAATTATTAATTTTGTTATATGTGTGTTATAGAGAGTAATCAACTCTACCCCATCCTTATAGTAACAAAAAGATTGTCCTTTCATATTTGGTATGAACCTAGCATATTCAAAAATCTCTTCTTTCCATAGCCAGTACAAAGACAAGTAATTTACATATATATCTATTAGAATTTCAACATCTCCCCATAGTTTTTCAAAACAATATGGTTTGATTAAATCTGTTATGCATTCAGAGAACACAATCAGGAGATACACAGAAACTCCAAGTAGGTGCATAGGTAAAAGGTTATTATTCGTGTTGTTATTACAGAGACATTTTTGAATAATATGATTGAAAATCAAAACCAAGTAAATAAATAAATAATCAAATCCTAGCAAATTCATAGTCAAATAGAGCTCACAAAACTGGAAAAAAAAGGAAAAAAACATAAAAAAATTAAACTTGAAGAGAGGAAACCTACCTAATTTCGGCGTAGAGCAGCAGTAGCCTTTTTTGGCAACACTGGCCATAGAGACCAACTCCAATGACATAGCAACTGACGGCACAGTGCAAGGAAATGAGAAAAAGGAGGGAAAGGAAATGGAGGATTTTTCCGACCAAGGTGACCAGGGCTTATAAGGCTCTAAAAATTCTAGTTCGTTGCAAAGAATATTAAATTGGTCACTAATACTAAAAGAAGCGGTGCCATTTTATGAAGTACCACTCAGCAACCGATAGAAACAATCACAATAGACAAAAAAAATAATCGATCGCAATTCGGTCTTTAATTGATCAAAAAATCATAATAAAAAATCGCTGGAATAAGTAGCGCGATAAATGATGACGGATTTAAGGTTGGTAGCAAAGTATATTGCTAATTTGCTCACTAATTGGTCACAAATTGGTCATTATATATTTATTTTTTCCAACTTATATATCAATCGCTATCTGTCACACATTTGTCACAAGGTAGCGACCGATAACAATCGGTAGCGTTTTTTTGTAGCACTTAATTTAATTTAATTTCAAATATATTAACTATAACTTAACAAAAAAAATCAAGTTAAAAGAAAATTTGATTAACATATGGTCATTTATGTTTCATAACGACCAAGTCATTTGGAATAATATGATTTATTAATTGATGAGACAAAAACAAATGAACGTCTTGCATGTGCATTGGCAATTTTGGATTATTAAATTATGAAAGAGATTCAAATTTTAAATCTCTTTCATATTAAAATCTATTAATTTTAAACAAAGATAAAAGTAACATTTTGATGACTAAATCTGAATAAAAGTGACATTTTAAATGTCATGATCCCGTATTAGCGAACAACCATTATTGTATAGATATTCTTTAATATTAAAAAAGTAATAAAGAAGAGTACATAAAAAAATAATATAGATTTCACCAATAATAATACATAAATTATAAAGATCCAGACCCCACAATTAATTTTTTTTCAGTTTATCTTTTGGCTTTATATCTTTCCATAGTATTTACATTCAAAAAGACAAAAATTATTTTTATATTGATTAAAAAAGGAAGGGAGGGGAAATTACGTTCCATTTAAAAAAAATGTAAAATTAATTTCACCAATAAAAAACTTATATACTAAAAATAATACAATTAAAAACTATAACAATGAAGTTCTGAATATGATTTTATTTTTCTTTAAATAAATTATAACAATGAACTTCTAAAAAAATAAGAAAATTATTTTTCTTTAAATAAAAAATTGTCTTTGACCTTTATTTTCTATATGTATTTTCTTTTCAATTTCATTCTCTTTCCTATCTAATCCAAACACAGTGAATTCTTTCTGAAATCTATAAATATATAATCCTGAAATAAAGAGATGTGAGTTGGCACTTTATTTTTTGAGTATTCTATTTTATCTTTTTTTAAAAATTTTTAAATTTTTTTTATATTTTTCTATATTTTGATTGGATAGTTATATTTTTTTTAATTTTAAAATAAATACTTAGATAATAACAATATATTTTTAAAATCTAATCTAATTTAATAACAACTTTATTTTATTTAGTATTTGATTTTTATTTTTCAAAATTTAAAATTTTTTAAAAAATTCTATTTTATTTTTTTTAGAAATTTTTAAATTTTTTTCTTTATTTTTCTATGCTTTGATTGGATGGTTATCTTTTTTTTTTAATTTTAAAATGAATATTTAGATCATAGCAATATATTTTTGAAATATGATATTTAATAAATATTTTATTTTATTTAGTATTTGATTTTCATTTTTCAAAATTTAAAATTTTTTAAAAATAATTTGGCTTTGGAAATTAATTGGAATTTTTGAAATTTTTTGTTTATTTTCTATGTTTTGATTGGATGATTATGTAATATTTACATAACACCAATATATACTGAAATCTAATCTAATTTAAAAAGTATTCTATTTTATTTGGTATTTGGTTTTCATTTTTCTAAAATTTAAAATTTTTTAAAGATAATTTAGTTTTTGAAAATTTTTAATTTCATATTTATATCTATATCTATATATAATCATAGTTATTAGCTTAAGTGAACAAGATTACCGTTTTTGTATATATAGTTAGTTTATTTTTAATTGTATGCTTTGCTTTCTTTTTTTGTTAGTTTGTTAAATATTGAATTTTTTTTCTTTTTTTTGTATAGGGCATCAGTTAGTCTATTTCACACATTTTTATTTATATTTACAATCTAATTATTTTCTCGTGAGTAAGCATCGATCATCACACTCCTCATCGGACTCAATATTTTTTGGATTCATGCATTTTTAAAAAGGGCTTTTTACATCCGTCATCGTTCTTACTTAGTAATGATATCCAATCGAAATTGTATATGATTGAAATTATACGCTTAAAATTGTTTCACCTGACTTTGAAGCTGCGATTCTTCTCTTTTTAAAAACTCAATATGTATCGTTATTTGAGTATCAATTTGCCTTTATTAATTTATATTAGTATGAACTTTTTCTATTTTTCAATATAGCTTCAAGTAGAAAAAAAGGCTGTGTATTTACTAGGTTGATACTAATGTAAACTTTCGCATTTACAACATTATCTCCTTTGATTGTAGTGATGTTAAACGATTTAATTTTATTGATGTATAAATCTAACCTTATGAAATTTGCTGAATTTTTCAAACCGTTTAATGAAGAGATCATTGAATGTAAAATATAATCATTGTTATATATATATATATTTTAAAAGAAACTATTAAGCAAGACTCTTAAATTAGTTCTTCACTTTTAAATTTTATATATATATGATTATATTTATTGATTCATACTTAATTTAAATTTTTAGAATTTATCTTATAATTAATAGATATTTTTTGTTAATTTATTAATAAATGCAATTTATATATATTAATAAAATAATCTTTTTAAAAAATAATAATAGAGCAACCCCCCGTAAATTATGGTCCTTCACCTGGTTAGAAAAAATGGATTTGCACTTCCCTTCTAAAATCACAAAATTTAACACAAGATGAAATAACGAAATTGCCCTGGGCATATGTACCCTTAACAGGCTAGAGTCCAAAAACTTAGAACGAAAAGGACTAGTCAAGAGGTTTATAAGGGCCCCATTTCGACCGTCCAGTTTGGTCAAACCCTAGTCCAAGTAAGTCTGCTTGCATTTGTACCGTTGAGGTCCTAGCTGGCAATGGGAGATGACATGGCAGGTAGGCTTTAAATGTTCTGTATTCCCATGAAAGGACAAAATTGTCCAGTAATGTCACTACGATCCAAATTGCTGGTATTCTCGTAATTTGATGCAAAGTTAGGGCCTAACAGTATGTGGCAAACTATTTTATTGTTTTTGCATGGTAACGACATGGGATTGTAATGAGGCTAACCAAATAATTAAAGGCTATTTAATTATAGATTTCCTCTGCTCTATCTTCTCATGCATGCTATCATTAACAAAGATTGTTGCATGATCTTATTCATGCAATAAAAAAAAAAAAACATCTCTGGTTGCATGTTTACTTCTATTTATTTGCAGCTTTTAAAAATTTCAATCTACGTTATGAGCAAAAAAATTTCATTTTTTTATCATCGAGTCTTCAGTCAACAAACATTAAAATTACACCCATGTACCAGACTCCATTTATTTTCATAAAATAATTTATAGTGAAAAATATTTTCTTATTAAAAAAAATTAATTCATTTTAAAGAAAAATAACTTCTCATTCTTTAAGAGAGGAAAATATTTTTGATCTTCAACAAATTTATTATAATCTTGTAGATACATATTATTTAATATATTAATTAATTATCACCGGTCGTTCACCCTAGCCACAACTGCTGGCTGTCGACCATCACTGGTGGCTCCTAATTTCTCTTAATTTTTTATATTCTTTTCATATTTAACCATAAATTTTTTAAAATATGAAATTATTATTATTATGAATATTTTTATGATTTTATGATTTTAATATTTTTTAACAAAATTTTTAATATTCTAAATAAAAAATGAAAAATAAATTATTTAAAATTTTTTTTAAAGAATATATTTTGATTATGAAATATTTTTTAAAGATATGTTTTTTTTTTTGGGAAATAAAACGGAGACCAGGTGAAGTAAGTCATTTTCTAATTCAAAGAGCAGAATCTCATTAAAAGCTTGTATATTAAAGTGTCTAAATATTCAAAAGGAAGAGATGATTAGCGGCTAGACCACGTGTGTAGTGCCCAGTTGCAATCATTCTAATACTGGCAACACCCTATCTTTTTCTCTACCAGTCTAACTTTCCTTCAAAAACAACTTGTAACACACAGCCTCTCTCTCTCTCGCTTGCTGTATCTGTGAATATTTTTGGGGTTTGCAGCAATGTCAGTTTTAATGGATTTGATTGGGTCTTTCTTGCTGTTGCTGTAGATGTTCTTCTTCTACTTGTTCTCTTTCTCTCTCATTGTTTTTCCTCAGTTTGTGGGAAGCAGTGGTTTTAATAAGTAGTATTAGATTTGAAGTTCCCAACTTTGAAGATTTGAAGGGAAGTGCAAATTAATAATAATAAAAGAGAAAGTTAATCTGAAAAAGATTCAAAATTTTTAAGAGAAAGGGAACTGAAAGATCAAAACTTTGATGATAACTACTATAGTACAAAATTTGTCTGAGAGTGAGGTTTGAAGAAGAGGTGATCTTTATTGTCAATACCCCTTTCCCTAATTTAGCAATCTTGGTGATATTTGACTGCTTTGAATACCCACATCAAATCAAGTTTCCAAAAAGAGACCAAAGACACAAATAAAGAGTCATTTGGACCCATTAGTTTGTTTTTAATTGTTTTTTTTCCTCCCTTCTCCTCCTCCTCCTCCTTCTTCAGATTTCTTTAACACACTTTAAACACTTGTCTCCCTCTATCTGTGTTAGCAGTTAGGAAGCAAATTAGTTGCATTTGCATGCACTTTTCTTTTTTTTCTTTTTTTAAAAAAATAAACGTTGGTAATGGCTGATCAAGGTGGACATAGTGTAATAAGAGATTATAGGAAAGGAAATTGGACAGTAAGCGAGACAATGGTGTTGATTGAAGCAAAAAGAATGGATGATGAAAGAAGAATGAAGAGAAGTAGTGATAGTGAAGGAAGAGGCAAACCGGCAGAGCTTCGATGGAAATGGGTAGAAGATTATTGCTGGAGAAAAGGATGTTTAAGGAGTCAAAACCAGTGCAATGACAAATGGGATAATCTTATGAGAGATTATAAGAAAGTCAGAGACTATGAAAGAAGAATAGCTGAAAAAGGAGATGGAAATGAAGCTTCATATTGGAAGCTTGAAAAAAATGAAAGAAAAGAGAAGAACTTGCCTAGTAATATGTTACTTGACGTTTATGAAGCTTTAGTGGAGGTGGTGGAGAGAAGAGGAGCTCAAAGAATGGTTAGTGCTACTATTGGCGGAGGCAGTGGCGGCGGTGGAGTGTCAGCTTCTTCCAATCCGAATATAAGTTATATGGTAGAGAGACCCATTAGTAGCGTTCATCATCCTTCATTGCCTCCTCTTATGCAACATCAAGACTCACCATCAGTTCCAATGCCAATGCCAATATTACCTCTACCACCACAGCCGCCGCCACCTCCTCCTCTGATATACTCTCAGCCATCGCCAGCAGTAGGTACTCCCTCCCTCCGAGCTTAATTAAAATTTTTCTTTTTTCTTTTTTTATCTGAATGCACTAGAACATTTTCATGCTTTAGAGGTACTGTAATAACTCAGATTCTGATACAAGTCATGAGCATTCAAACTCACCGGCAAAGAGAAGGAGGAGGAGGAATACCGGAGGAGGAGGCAATGGTGGAACTGGCACTGCCTGGGGAAGCACATCATCAGATGAAGTGGGAAGTGCTATATCTAAAAGCGCTTCCATTATTGCAGAAGCCATTGAGGCATGTGAGGAAAGAAAAGAGAGAAGACATAGAGATCTGTTGAATTTGCATGAAAGAAGACTAAAGATTGAAGAATCCAACACAGAGATTAACAGACAAGGCATTAATGGCTTGGTTGATGCCATTAACAATCTAGCAAATTCTATCCTTGCTTTGGCTTCTCATAATAAGACTCCTAAATAAATTATTTTTATTTATATTTCTTCCAATATTAATTAAACCTTACTTTTTTAATTAATATAAAAAATATGATTCTTATTATCTTCTGTGTTCATATATAGGTTATGTTTGTTCTATTTCGTTCACTTTCATTTTATAAATAATATAAGCATCTTTCAACATTTATATATTTATATTTTTTTTAATATAAAAAATTAATGTCTTTTTAAATTTTAGCAGTGTTTTAATGCAAAAGAAAGGCTTAGATAATTTTTTTTTAAAATGAGTAGTGTGTATCCACGCGCTGTTTGTGTGGGGGCCAAGAAAGGATAGAAGCAATTCATCTCATTTATTCTGATCAGTACTTCTCAGAGTGGTCAAAGGGGACCGGTCAATGATCTCTGAGGAATGCTTGGGGGAAGTAAATTACGAAATTGCCATTTTTCTGGTGCCATTATTGGGTGGCAGGGTCTTGTATTCTTTTGTGAAGGCTGTGACAAAAGTTGGGCCTTCCGTGCTTTTTCCTCTCTTTATTTTCCACTCAGAATTGAGAGAGAGAGAGAGAGAAACTCACTATTGGCTAATTTGGTGTATTTTTCTGACGGTAGGGTGAACGAAAGTTTGCTAGTACTTTTTTATTTTTTATTTATTTTTTTAATCTTTTAGCCCTTTACTTAAGCTCTGTTTGGGAATAAGTGATTTTGAAGGAGGAAAGAAAATTGGGGTAGAATCCTTCAAAATATTCCTTCCTCTCTTATTTTCCTTCCTTTCTCCCCCAAACATAGTGTAAAGAGTGAAATTACCAATTCTTTCTTCCTCTAAACTTGCTTCAACCTTCCAATTTGGTTTGGGCATTGTCTTGCCATTATGCTTATTTCCCACTTCTCTGCATTTCCTCTCCTCTGTCCCTATGTTACACTTACTTTGATTTTTCATTTATAGATTTTGCGAATGCGACTCTTTCGCATGTTTCCCTCCTCTTCCACTGCTTTCTCAATTCTGATTTGAGGATTCCTTTTCAAAGGGATTTTTTTTTTTTGTCTTTTTTGTTTTGTTTTCTGAATTTTCTTAGTATGTCTGAAACGTTGATTTTTAATTTTCCTCATTTTCTTAATGTGTCTGAAAAGTGTTTTAATTAGAAATATTAGAAAGGATTGATAATTATGACCATAGTTGTCCACACCTAAATATTAACTCTTGCTTAAGCTTTAATTTTTTTCAAAATTTGATTTAAAAATAAATGTTAGAAAAATACTAACAAATCTATTATTATCTCTGTTCCATATTATTTATTACATTTGAAATATTATATTTTTTAAAAAAATTATTAAATTTGTATAAATTACAATAAATTATTAGGTAAATTGATTATATTACCCTTTATTTAATATTAATTTTTTAAAAATCAGTAAATTGAAGTAGTAATTATATATTAAAGGGTAAACATAAAAAAAATATTTATTACTTCTTGAAACTATAAATGTGACAAGTATTATAGAACATAGTTACTAAATAGTTCAGGATAGAATAGTAGTTAGAAAAAAATTGTTTGATTGGGCTAAACAAAATTTCTTAAAATTCGTGGGAGCTAAATAGAATATTTTATATTTTTAAAGAATCAAAATGAAAATTTATATATATATAAATTTCTTAAGAGACTGTTCCTCTTAGGTCCCTACGTGGCTCCACCAGGCAAGCGGATCATTGCCCCTCCAAAATTTTGTCCACTAATAAGCTTTTATATGTACTAATTTTTTGTAAGACATGCATTGCATGTTAACTATACATACTCATTATCTATTTATTTTTTATCTATATAATATTAAAATATAAGTTTTGTTTAGATTAAAATAAATACAAACGGTTAATTTGTATTATATTTTGACGTAAAAACTACTTACTATGATGTTTTTTATGCACTTCATTCTGTTTTCATATAATCAAGTTGAAATAACCCGTTAATTTATTTTTAAAAGAATTTATATTTAAAATTTAATTATAAATTTTCACTAATGAGAATTGGCAAAAAATAATATTTTATATCGCGAACCGAATCGAAAACTGAATTTAAATAGTTTAACTCAGTCGAAAAATCCTCAAATCAAATGAAAATAGGTTAAATAGTTGGGTTAGACCAAATCGGTTCAAATTGAACCGAAATCATTTAATTATAATAATAATAATAATAATAATAATAATAATAATAATAATAATAATAATAATAATAATAATAATAATAACAAACAAATAAAAAAAAAAACCCAGAAAAAATTTCCTCTCCTACCCCGTTCCCTCTCTCTCTCGCGCGCACAGCAAGCTCCCCTCCCCATTCTCCTTCGCGTCTCCGGCCAGTGTCTGCGACGATCAAACACAACCAAGGCACGAGCTCGACGAGAGCAACTCAGTGGTGGTCTTGCATCGTGAAGTTGAAGTCGCTGATGGGAGATATCGCGACTGGAAGCTTTGAGGTTCTGCAATAAAGTTTTCCGGCGATCTGAGCCGTTTCTGGCGACTCCAGGCCATGAGGTGGTCATCGATCTTCTCCCCACGACACTGCGAGCTTTTCCCCTCCATTAATTCTGGCGATGGAGCAAGGAGAACGAAACCACCATGAAAGACGGTGGTGCAGTCACTGTCGGGGCCTTTTCCGGCCAAATAAGGCACAAGCGGCACAAATTGATCACCGATTCTGAATCCCCACAGAATTTC